>MVJL01005522.1:0-168864 GCA_002156465.1 Macrocentrus cingulum
AAAAAAAAAAAAAAAAAAAAAAAAAAAAAAAAAACAGACACTCAGTCGCAGAAATGATTGTTAGGAATGAATATTTAATTAATACTGTAAATCTTCAATAAAAAACTAAATTGTACTAATTTATAATGCAAAAAACTTAAAATTTTGTATAAAAATTCTGAAAATTTTGTTTTTTTTTTTCCCAAGAAACTTGAAGTTAAATAAGAAAAAATTAATTATAAAATAATGCCTGTGTCAAAACTACGTATCACATAAAATAATTACTTAATTTATTCATAAATATTCTCATATTTTGAATTATAATGTCGATGCGTCATGATCCGGAATATTCTGCAAGTTGGCATCCTGCCAGTAAAATGCAGGTGGTCCAGCAGTAAAGCAGTATTTCTTATGCAGAGGCTCCTGATTTTTCACCCAATACATTAAGTAAAAATTGCACATTTCATCGTCATTCGTAGGTCCAACATGCGTGACACGATGGCGCGAGCTGACCATTGTACAGCGCGCAGCTAAAATGTCATTCTTTTCGATTTTAACATTGGAATGAACGGAGTAAAACATTTGTGGCTTGTCAGGATCTTGTTTGCCAAGTTCAATCCACTTGGAGCCACGTTTAATCACATATCCTGAGACGACTTTCCCCAATGAGTGCGTGTGAATTCGGTAAGCAAACGGATGCATGACTTTGTCCTCTGTCATGATACACGCAGTCTCCATATATTCAGTGGACATTGGCGGAACAGATCCCGCAGTTCCAAGGAGGAAAACTCCGGCGAGTTTCTGCTGACGTTGCTTCGTATAATGCAGAACAACGCCAGAGGCATCGGTTTTCCCATGTATAAAGTGTTCCACGTGAGCATAATGGACTTGGAGGACAAGATACTTGGTGGTAGAGTTTTTCCCAACTTTAAAACCCACGTCCTGCGGTAAATCTAGTGCTGGAGCGTCCTTAGCCCACGCATAAATAATTTCTGAACCGGTCCTGCAAGGACTGGATGATTCATGCTGGTCATCAGTTGATCGTGACATTTCTCCGCAATCCCAGAGTTTTTCGGCTGTGCCTGGGGTTGTGCAGCCGTAGAGGAGCATATGGTGAGCGACATTCATCGACGCACGAGGCTCAAATCCAACAATATAGTACGACTCTGATGCATTGATCTTGACGGGAGTGCACAGATAGGATTCAGGCTGAAAATTCGACAGAAATCAGCAAATATGCTTTTTTACAAATTGAAAAAAAAAAAATCTGAACAACGATAGCTTACTCTGGTGGGGCTCACATTTGGCATGAGCATGGAATATTTGGAGTAATCCGAGCAACAGCCATGATGTACATAAATTGCCAAAATCACAATGCACACGAGAATTTGATTTTCATTCCCCATAATTGCCGACACTCTTACAGAATTTTTTAATTCAAAACTAAGCGGCTGCTATCGACAGACTCACCTGCCGCAAATAGCTACAATTTCCAAATCGATATACATGTTCAAGTGCACGTGAAAATGTGTGTGTATATTAGAAATATTCTCCCACGACAACTCTGATACGATCTGTTGAGCGTGTGACGTGTGTTGACGTTCATGACGTCACAAGACCTCTAGCGCTGCGGACGACTGGGCGGGAAAACAGAAATTCAAAATGGCCGGTACTAGTTCGTTTGCGCCGCCGCCGCTAACAGTTCAGTTTGCGCGCGGGGCAAGATAGGAAAAGAATCCGCGACAATCGTCTCAATCAAACAATCAAATTTATTATAAACATTTGGACGGCATCGTTTAATCAAGTCAGTACGTGTTGGCGTGTGTATGCGCGTGTTTTTATCGCTTGTTGTTGATATAAATATCGCGAATTTGATCAGTGAGCCACTCGATTGCTGGTTGCAGTCCTTCTCCAGTTACTGCATTTGTTGCTCGAATGTGCCAGGGCTTATTTTGAATTCGATCAAGCCCCAAACCTGCTACGAGCTTAACTGTCGTCAGAGAGTCCGGTAAGTCCATTTTATTTGCTAAAAATAGAATAGGAATTTTCCGAGCTAGAACAACAAATTTTTTTTTTCAATTATCATCAATGGCTACTGATTATTACTTATGTGCTACCTGCAACGTCTGGATGCTGCAGAAGCATATCGAGCTCCTCTTTTGCTACAACTAATCTCAATTTATCACTGCTGTCGATAACAAAAATTATTCCTTGACAATCCTTGTAGTAATGCTCCCAAAGAGATCTGTATCGATCGTGTCCAGACATGTCAAATGCCGTAACACTGACATTTTTACCTGCAACATTGATAATAAATTTAGTATTTTATATTATTATAGTTTATAATGAAAAATGCTCAGTAAAAAAATTTTAAGATTGAATTTTTCGCGCCAATACAGAGACAGAAGTGTCGCGCTCTTGCGTGCATGCGCACTATCAGAGAGAAAATTTTTCCTTCTTTTCTCAGACATTTTTTCCGGGTTGTTGTTGTTGTGACAAAGTGCCGAAATAATTTAAGTTATTGTTGAATTTAGTAATTAATTCAGCAAAAATATGGATATAAGTGAAAATACAAAAGATGAAACGAATCAAAACGAATCCCATCCGGAAAATGAAGGTAAGTTAATTTTCTAATATCTAACCTCGAAATTTGTATTAAAAATGTTAAAATAACATTATTTGTCATTAGAATTACTCAAAGATGCGAAAATCAAAGTCCAGAAACAAATTATAGCATTGGAAAAATTAATTTCTGAAATGGAATTCAATTTAAAAACGAGAAAATTTGGTGATTATGAAATTAATAAACAACCATTGCCAGTTGCATCGAGGAGAAAAATAGCTGATAACAATGAAGAAATTCTACAGTGTGAATTAAACAAATTGCAAGGAATTTCTTGCGTAAAATCATCCGAAGATCAATATATATTCAATTTTTCATCATCTTCAAATTACAAATCACCGTATGCATGCCAATTTCTCGTAAGAGATAACCGATTGCAAGTGGGAAAGTGGATTTTACCTTGGGGCATTCACATAGATTTAATTTTAAAAGACTCCCCTTTAAGCGAATTAACTATGGATGTAGAGTTAGCAGACACACCATTTCCGCAAACTTGCAAGCGGCACATAGACTGTCATGCTGACCGAAAAAAGCAGTTTGAGACACTGGAGGTAAACTGATTACCTCTAATTTTTCGTATACAAAAATCTAACTAATAGTTTTTCTATTTTAGAAGTCAGTATCGTCGATAAAAAATATTAAAATCAGTGCAACGCTGGGTTTTAGAACTGTCTACTGTCGCCTGTTAAATGTTCGAAATAAATCATCGGGTGAAAAGATGGATTTCACGATAACTTTGTCGTATGACTCTGGCACAGTGAGACCCAACTCAGTGCGAGTAGAATCAGTTAAAAACAACAAACCATCTGAAGAAATGATGATTGGCATGACATCGTTCACAAGGAGCTTTAAAAATACAACGCTGTGTCTAGCAATTGAACAAATTGAAAATTTAAATCACTCCATGTTCGAGTGGACTCGAGAAGAGTCTGTAGATACCCTAATTGAAACGGCTGTATGATAAATTTAATTTATTCTCATTTTAAATCAACGTTTTATGAATTTAAATTTCTTTTTCTAATATAATGTGTTTTTTTTTTAAGGATTCCGAGGAGTCTGATGATTTGTCAGATGAAGGCGGACGTAAATTGAGTGGAAAACGAAAAAAACGACAGAAAAAAGCTACAATCAAACTCCCTCCACTGGAATCCGATAAAAGCCATCAGAAAACTGATGAATCATTGGAAAAAAGTGAACTCGAACTCGAGGAAGACCTGACAGTTGTTACTAAAAAACGAAAACCACAGGTAAAAAAATCTACGGTACAAAAAACGAAAGCATTGAAGAAAAGTCAAAAACAAAAGGTACCACCTATTCAGAGTGAGTTAAGTTTCAAGGGTGTTCCACTGGCAGCAGCCACAGCTGCAAAACCAGGGTCAGAAGTCTTTAAAAAGCCTACAACGCATACGAAAAAATTTAAAAAAGCTATCACAAGTACTCCGAGAGTTTCATCGATAAAAAATGTCGCGAAAGGACTGTCAAGCCCGTCAGACATAAGTCCAATACTTATGCCCGCGTCTCAGACAAAAACTCGGATAAAAAGACCAGCAAAAAAACAAAAAAAATGAAAACACTCACTCACAGTGAACTTACATGCAAATTTTTCCACATTAAACCCAACTGTAGGCACTATGTCTATGCAACGGTTATCCTCATGTTTGAAATGATTTATCACCGTTGACTTACCACTATTATTGAGTCCCACAACTAAAACATTAACTTCTTTTCGTTTAAGTCGTAAAATTTGAGCTAAACGATCAAATAACTTCATTTTCAATGATTAATACAATAAATTCATAAAGCATTTAATTTTGTTCTCTCTGATTTCTCACATTCTCATGCATTTTTTCCCCAATAAAAAGCTCTGCGAGTAGCGTTTAATCAATAGTTATTACTGTACAGTCACTGCCAAGGCACAATGTATGCTAAAATATATATATACTAGTTATAGTTCTTTAGATTAAAAAAAAACAATACTCACATATTTATTTTTGCTTTATTTAATGAGCTTTTAACAAGCTGTCTATATATAGATATTCTAAATACATAAGCTTTTTTAAAACCATACATAAGCATACTATATTATGCGAGTTTTTGCATAAAAATTTAAATTTTGACTCTAGTGCCGCGAAAGAAGAAGGAGAGAGAGAGAGAGAGATTGTATTGATTAAAATTAAAAACTGACTTTACCGCGAACTTTAAAAAATCCCAGAGAATTTCGATTGTGTAAGAGTGCCCCGACACCTACGTAATTTTCTATTATCAAAGGATTATCAATAAAAGTACAGAGAGGTGGATCTAGGGTTTTTAGAGCTGCATGAAGATCATCAGCATCAAATCGAGTTTTTTCCTCGTCGGTACCTGCAATTTATTTTCATTATTTTTATCTTTTAAAAAAATTAATTTTACATCACCTTTGTGCCAAAACAGAGGATGACTAGTGTAGGTAATCCAAGGAATTTGTTTGACAAATGGATTCCATTTTTTATCAAATGCCAGTGGTTTTCCCTTATTCCACATAATTCTCAGGCCAGTCATATTTCGTTTCCTGCAACACATCCGACAGTGTTAGTGGGTTTTTTTTTTTTAACATTAGAAAAATACATTTGCTATGGGGAAATTTTGCTACAGCGAAATTAAAATCTCCAGGCAGTCTAAAAAACGAAAAAATCAAAATGCAGGAGATGAAGATACCTAGGCTCGAAATTAATATCAGATCGAGAAGCTATGGATGACCACTGCTGACGAACTGCACAATTTAGCATCGAGGATATACCCTCTGCCAGACCATTCAATCGACTGGAAACACGTTAAATTCGACCTTTTAATTGTTATTAAATTTTTTATTGGAAAAATGACTTACGGAACTATTGATGTTGTTGGATAAATTAATTCTCCATAAGCAACTGTGTCAATTTCTGCCACTGGTACTCGATTAAATTCGAGAATTTTCAGAGATATAAAATCATATTTAATCGAGAACAGGGCATTTTTTGTCAGCAATACTATCCTCTCTTTTTCCGTGTCCCACAAGCTAATTCTGCAATTGAATATATTTAATTAGTAGTAGAGAAAATGGCTGGTACTTTGATAGATTTAATTAAGAAATTGAGTGTACTCTGTTAGTAACCAAGTGCCAACGATTTCATCGTCCAAATCTGTGGATAAAATTTCACAGCACTCCTTCACAGCTCTCTCAACAACTTCATTTCTATCCGAGAAAAATGTGTGAACATCGATGTGCTTGAAGGGAATGCTTGGAACGCCACTTTTAGCAATATTAATCGAATTTTTTCGAGCTTCATCCCGTAAATCTGCTTGTAAAAAATCGTAAACATTTGTCAACAGGTTGAAAGGTGGATAAGCGATCAATGAGCGAGGTTAGATGGATTATAAATACCTGATTCATCGTGTTCCTTAGCAATTCTCAGTGTGGCAGCATCAAAATTCACAGTTGGACCCTCGTCCAGTTGACTGTGCTCGAGCATTTAGGCCGAAGTTTATAGAGCAATGTTTTTTTCACGGTTTAAATTAATGCTGAATTACGCTGCTAGGTTTGTTTGAAAATATTCACCCACTGACATTTATGTACCAGAGCAAGAGATAATATTTAGTTCGACATATACGCAACTCTATGCTTGTCTGAACTCGCGCACACACCGAAGTATATACATGTAAAATGTAATTATCTTTGGCATATCACAATGCGTATGCGCAAATGTGTGTGTTGAAAAGAAAAAATTGTCGGTCTGTTTCGCTCATCAGCGACTGCAGACACACTTGAATTTACACAATTTAAATTGCACAAGCTAGAGAATTATCGAATAAGTTTATTTACACAATAAACAAATATTTACATTTTTTTTTAATATTGCAATTTTTTTACTTTGCTCCAACTGCTATTTTCATTAGATATAGCGTTTTTCGTTTTTATTAGATATATAACTTTATATAAAACTTTTTGACAATTATTTACATTTAAATTGTTAATATGATTTTTTTTAAGCTCAAGGGTATGTGCTGCTTTTTTTACATTCTCCGCGTGTATCGATACAAAACCACTAATACCAAGATTAAATGGAATTTAAAATAATCCACACGACAAAGATATGTTTTTTACAATTTGTAATATTGTGAAAAAAAATTTTTTTTTTTCTGTGAGTGAACAAAAAAATCTTGATAATCGTGACTATCACGTAAAGATGGTAACTGCGTTTATTTTATTTAAGTTTTTTGGTTTCTCGCATTCTCACGAATACAATCGTAAAATTTAATACAATCCTGCTTATTAAATATTTTACGTTTTCAGTCTTGTGCTGTATACATTCGTGGTTGTTTTTTTTTTTCCTCTTTTTTTAAGAAATAAAACTTCACAGCCGTCTTTCCATCTCAATAGTTCTAAAAAAAATATTATTTCGAAAAAAGAAAACAAAAGAAAATACAAAATCACATGACATTGTGATAAAAATCTCTTCGAAATTGACTCAGCTCTGTATTTTTTCTGCTGATTTATTTGTAAAAATGAATATCATCCAGCATACTGTCCGATGACATTAGAGTGAGGCTACGCTCATTGTGCATTCCTTTGGCGTAATTAATTTGCTGTGAAACCCATTTAGCAATTTCCTCATTGTCACACCGGACTTTGGGCCGACGTAAAACCCCCGATCCGTCGGCCGTCGACTCGATTCTCGAGGTTAACTCAATATAATGCAGAACCGAGCCATTGCTCTCGATTTTTTGCGTTGGCTGACACTGCACAAGCTCAGCCAGACTCACTTCAGTCACGACAGTTCTCGTACTGCCTGAGATAACGCGTACACGCTCGTTGGAAACTAAAACTCGCAGGTTTTCCGTGCCGCCACACAGACTTTCGTGGGCCACGAACAATTCCGCGTAATTTCGTTCGTTAATACTGTAGAGGAACTCCTGTCCCTCAGCCTGTAGAGAATTATAGGGCGGTAAGAGTCCGGCAGGGCCGCTGGTCACCCTCGGCAGCCGGTAGCGCTTTGGTATTGTGCGATGAGCACTTCTGCTGGACTCTCTGAGCGCCGTGGCCGTCTCAGTGGCAAAATCGAGTATTCCAACGACCGGTTTGGTAAATGTACCGACAAAACCTTTTCCCAGACCCGTGAAAAATCCCGGAAAACCCTCATTGGCCGCTCCGTCATACGACTGCTTCACCAAACTCGTCAATCCACCGAGAGCGCCAAATCCCAGGCCTTTAAGACCCGCCACGAGGTGATCACTACTGTGCACTGTATTTGCACGAATTCTCTGCCTCGCTTCTTCGTGGCTTTCATCCATAATTACCCGACCAATACCGTCCGACAGGGATTCCGAGAATTTTGCCGCTGAATTTGAAACTCCGTGAGTTACATTCTTCACAAGAGTTTTCACGCTTCCCTCGTAGATTAATCCAGATACTCCCTCGGAAACGTCGTTTACCAGACCCAGGGGATTGCCCAAAAAGTCGACTGAGCCAAGAATAACGGCTGCCTGCCACTTTAATTCATCCTTGTAGTGTTTGATGATCGAGTGCATGAGGAATTGACTGCTCTCAAACGGATGCTTCTTCACAAAGGGCTCTAGCTCGATTGTAGCATCCTCAAACTTTATCAGTGTAAGTCCTAGCTTACGTTTTATCGACTGCAAGTGACGCGGTAATTTTGTGGTCGTGAGAACACTCAATTTTACTTGACTCGGCATGAGCTTGAGAATACCAAAGTAATAGCGCTTGGCGTGCGCCGCAGAGACCTCGGAAATAAAGCGCTGAGCTTTAAAGTCATTCTCGTCGACGGGAGCCTCAGAGTCCGATCGACTAGTGCCGACAAAGGCAGCGAGCTTGAGAATTAGTCGCTCCTCGAGATGCACGCACAGCGGCTTCATGCTGACAATCAAGTGCTTGTAAATCTCGGCATTTTTATTTTTTGACGAGAGTTTCTCCGTGGCGACTTCGATCGCCGGTCGGTCGTTGTATTCCGATCGGAATGGCCGAGTTATGTACAAAATCGAAGTGCACTGAGCTTCAAACAATTGATTGTCAATCTGCACGTCGGCTATGCTCAGGTTGAGGGTCGAATTTTGTGCGGTTTGAAGTAAATCAAAGGCCACACCGGCAAATCTCGCAAATAGCAGCTCTTCAACGGGTCTTTTAGATACGATAGATAGGCCGAGACCGGCTGGCAAAGTCAGGGTTAATTGTAGCTCCGAGGATGACGTGTTTCGATTGTCGCATTCGACAGAACTCGGCCGCTGAGCGAGCGCAATGTGCGACCAGTCTCTCTCCTCGAGTCGGGCAAATGTCTTTTTGCGTTCCTTGATGTCTAGGATCTGCAGGACGCGCGTTGGGCCGTCGGTTGTCACTCGCACCGACAGGAATCCAGAGCCAGGTCGTAAACGTTGCCTTCCGACGCGTTGTTCGATTGGCGGAGGTGTACTGTGAGTCTGAGGACCCAAAACTGCCTCGCTCCCTGTTTAAAACAAATCGTTTGTTATCTTTAATTAATTAAAATGGTGGAAAAGTGATATTAGCAAATGCTTTACGTGATATTCTAATTTTTTCATAGTGGCAGTCAAGCGATGTGTCGTGAAAATGAGCTGTTATTCAACGATTTTAAGGAAAGTGATGGAATAAAATGAAGGGGAAAAATAATCATTAAAGCCTTGACATTGGCACTTTGACAGTTTTTTTTTTTTACTTCAACGATATTTTTGATATTTATGAAAAATTGTATTTGTAAAAATGCCAATGTCTAAACTTCAGGGACAATGCATTAAAGCAAATTCCGAATCTATACGTACACATTTGCCAGCGGGCGACACCGCCGCCTGCAACATTTTTATCCAGTTTATGTCTGAGCATTTTATAGCAATATAATTAAATTTTAAATTCGAGCAGATACATGCAATTTCGTAAAAACATATTTTTAACTAACATGTATGTGAAGTTACACTACTTGTATCGAAAAAAAATGTCATTTATATAGAAAAAGATGACGTTTGTATCGAAAAAATACGCGATATTCACCCGAAAAGACGTCCATTTCATCGAATGATTAGGCAGTCTACACCGGAAATTATTTTGTTTTCATATCGATAGTTAATAAATTTATGTAAATGATAAACTAATTAGCGAAAAGTTTGCGAGAATAGCAATGTATAAATTGTTTTACTCACTGTGCGCCTTGACACGTCTGTACTCGCCAAAAGCCCGGGAAGAACTGACTGACGTGGTCGAAATTATTGATTTTCCCACGCTTGCTATCTTATCAGTACACGTCAGAGATATCAAAAAGCAATAAAATTTATCGATAGCCCTAGGTTCACCAGACTTTCCCACGAAAATTCTCAGTTGTTCCCGAGCTTTTGGTGAGTGCGGACGTCTTCAGAACTGCAGTGAGTACAAATTCTTGCAAATTGCCATTTTATTAATTTTTGCATAACATTAAAATATACTTTTAACTAACTTTCAAGTAAAATTACGTCGTTTGTATCGAAAAACACGACATTTTCACCGAAAAATCACCCGGTTTGCATAAAAAATTCATGCACTTTGTACCGAAAGAATACGAGGGGTTGTGATGACGTACGTATAGACAATTTCGGGCTGTGGTAAACATTGGAAATAAATAATCGATTATGACTAAATAAAAAAGTACCATGCCATTTTAACTAGAGATTTTGGTGAAAATGGCTTAGGTGGTGATTCTCCTCCTTCGGTACTTGAGAAGAAGTGATTCAATGATGCCAGTCAAGCCAGTAGGATGGATATCCGTGAACATATAATAGATTAAACCGTCATACCTTCATACAAGCCCATGAAGCCGTCTTTTGACTGGACACACATATTTTTGTGGGCACAGCAGAGCCTGCCATCATCAGTAAATCGCCAGGTCTGCGTGGAGCGTCGTCTAGAGTCGGGTTTTCGCAGAGCTAGAGCACAGTAGTTGAACGGCTGGGGCGCTGGTCCAGCAATATCGAGAACTAGCACAGAATCCGGTGTCCGCGAGTGCTTGTCACGCGGTGGGCTCGATCCTATCATGGAAAAAAAAGAAACATTTACCTCTCAAGATACTTAGAAGCACTATTCTTAGTGCTACCTTCGTGTTGCAACTGCCCATCGCCAGTCATCCGCCACAGCTGCGATCTGGCACCGAACTGCTTTCTCCGCAGTGCCACCCAATCTCCCGGACCTGCCTCCAGCACTAGCCTCTGCGTCTCAACATCCAACGGATCTAATCCACCCTCTCCGGTCCCCAAGTCTCCATCGGTTTTAAAAGTGCCTGCAAAAATATTCTCCCAATTGCTTTTATTCCGTAAAATAAATTCATACTTTACCGCATTTCAATAATACCTGTGAAAGCAATGTAAATAAAATTTTCGTAAGTCAATCCTCGATTTTCTCCCAGCATATTCAAGTCATAGGACGACATAACTCCACCCGGAGCGGTGACAATCAAGTTGGCCGTCTTCGTGGACTCATCGAGGGCATATGGAACAGAAGAATGCGGTCTCACAGTCCACTGCAGACTGTCTGCAACCTCAGCCTGCAAGAAATTCAAGCTTTTGTCGACCGTTCAACATGGAAAATTTTTAATCAAGTAAAAATACATCATACCTGATTAATTGTGAGTGGAACTTCTGAGAAGTTGTCAACGCGGATCGGCGGAGGCATCGTATTGGCGTCCGTGAACACGATAAAGTACGTGCTCTCCTGCAGAACAACGTCAACCCGAAGAAAGTGCATCTTGCCGCTGTAATCACGGATGTTAACGGTCAGTGAGTGGGTGCCATCGATGATCATGCCGCCGGACCACATGCAATTCGGCACGTCGATGATTCGCACGCAGAGCAACTGATCCTTGTCGAGTCTGGGCCAGTGAAAGGGCATGTGACAGTCGGGCATGGCGGTGATGTAGGTCGCCTGTGCGTCCGGGTGACTGACAGTCGTGGTGAAGCATCTCTGCGCCAGCTCCAGCGTGCTGGACGACCGATTGTGCAGCTGATAGCGCGGCGAGAGTGTCACGACTGTGGTTGCTCGGTAGCGGCCGCGTGCTGTTCGCGTGGCTACGCCAATTAAGTAGACAATGTCTGGACGGCCGTCGCGGAGAGTGACCCGCAGACGGTGCACCTGTACGCCCGGTTGCAGGTGGAATGGCTGCGACCACTGCGAAATTCCTGCAGGATGAACGCCAGTTCCTACGCGCACCGAGAGCGCACGGCTGGCCTCCTCATCGCTGAAGGAAAACAACAGCGGCGCGACCATTCTCGCCCGCTCGTGCTCCTCAAACTGCCCCGCAGCCTCGGAACCAACGCCCTCCTGCCGGAATACAAGTGGCAGTCCCGTCTTGTTGATGATCCAGTAGGGCGAGGTGATGTTGATGCGCACAGCGGCACCTTTTTCGACCACAATCGCCGCGTGCAGATAGAGAATACGCCCGGCCGAGTCTGACAGTCGCATTCGCGAGACAAATGACCCCGACACCGCTGCAAGCAGCAGCGTTCCACTGCTCGGATATCCGTCGAGTTGAATCGTGATTTCAAGCTGCTCCTCTTGGACATTTATTCCGTGCAAATCTGCGCTGCTTCCCGGGGCTATTCTACCGCTCTCCGCGCCCACTTGATAGAGAAATTCGTGCGGCAGGAGATTGGTTAGGGTTACCGGCGACAGTAGAGTTATTGTGTGCGCCGGCAACACCAGACTGCCGACGTCACTCGGGTAATTATCCCTCCTGACTGCCACACACATTTTAAACATGGCGTTTTGATTTGTTCGGCAGGTCGTGAGCACCTCGACAATCTCCAGAGGCTTCTTCACGAGCGTCCAGTCAATAGGCTCAAGGCAGTACTGGAAAACCTGCGTGGGATGTTGAGGTCTCAGGCTCATCTGCACGCCCGTGTGCGTTATCGGAACGGAAATGACCGACTGTGCGGGGACATGGAGCGTCCTGGTTCCTCCGAGTCCACCCGAGGGTGTCACGGAAAAATAGCCAAATTGATTGGGTGATTTTTCGAGTTTTATGTCGACAGCGTAGGCGATTTTGTTGACGATTTGTAGCGCCGAACGCACAGTCACGAGTTTTCTCGCCGATCCCTCCAACTCCACGGCAAAGACAATTCGAGCCTTGGTTGGCGTGCTACCGAGTATTTTTACGGCCGCATTGGCGTGGCGAAAGTATACTCCAACTCGATCAACCGTCACGGGATCCACGGGACGCCAGCCGTCCACGAGCACCGCGACCTGGTGCCTGCGCACCGCGTGCGTCAACTGGTGCCGTACTTTTCCCCGCTCCTCAAAGGTAAAAGGAACAGTATCACCCGGTGCCACCTCGCACCAAGTTTGGTCCCTTTGGTCGAAATTTGCCGGAGTCAAGCGGTCATTTATATGACAAACATCGTCGGCCGTGGCGATAAATGTTTTGAACCACAATTTTGCTCCGGTGTCGTTCTTCAGGGCAAAGGGCACAAAGGGAGAGCGTCGTCGGTAGCTCTGGACACTCGAGGTCTTGACTATCGCGCTGTCTTTGCTGGACAGATAGTAATCCTGGGTCCAATTGTCCTTTACGAGTTTAACTAGCTCTACAAACGTCGAGGTCACATTGACGTCCACAGAATCGTTGGAATCAACGGAAATCTGGAGTCTGTGAGTGTTTAACGCATTTCCGATCGTGTGTTCCCACTGAATTGTGGCTTTCCAAGATTCGATAAATGGCTCCCAACCGCTCAGCACTCGGTTGTAATAATCCACGCCAAAAACTGCCTGCAGACAGGCGGGGCCCTCGGGAACCTGTCGTAGGGAAAAATCCAGTAACATTACCTCGAGTAGCGGCACATCTGCATCGCGGCAGTCGTCAATGATGCAAATTCTCAGACAGGACGACTCGATTTCCACGACGTGACAGAAATAACTGCTTTTCGCCGGATCCTCAGCATTTGGCACGGCATTTTGCGTCAGCCAGAGCGCCGCGTCGTCCAATTGCCCGTTGCACTGGTCCAGAGCTTCCTCGCAGTCATTTTCCGCAAATCCAAGAGCCGACAACTTGACAATGTGACTCTTTGCGCTGGTCGTAGGGTCCTGGGATCGCTGCTTGGCCCAGAGTGTCTGCTTGGGCAGCGAATTCAACATTCTGCCAAACATTGTCACGTCGTGATAGCTCAGTTTAACGCTGAGCGGCTGTAACTGAATTTCCAGTGACTTCTCCTTCGTTAGCTCAAAGCTCGCACCCACAGGATCGATTATGGACAGTGCTGTCTCGTCCTCCATGCCCAGAATGCAAGAGTAGAGCTCGCAATGCGATAAATTACACGAAAGGGGCTTCTCATCGTTCTGCGGCGCGGATCTGTACGATAAAACTGCGGTAGACTTGAGGATAACTGCGTTTGTATCCCACAGCGACGTGTCTTCAACAATTACTAGCTCAGAGTCAGTTATGTTGAGTTTAAACTCAAAAGGCACGACATTTCCTGCAGCTGCCGTGTCGTTCTCGACGCAAGGGACCGTTGGCACCTGAATAATCTCGCTTATCGGCTCTGGTTGTGGGGAATTGAGCACGAGAAAATCCTTCACGGCCTCCCACCAGTCAAGAATAGCTGTCAGTCTCATGCTGTGCAATAAAATCGTCGTTGCCGCATTGTTTTTCCGCCGGCGGTGGTGAATCTCCGCCTGAACGCGATCCTCGTTGCCGCCGAAATGTTTCAACGGCTGCAGTATACTTGTAAACACATTGGATCTCTTGTTCTCAGGCTCGTCCTGGAAGCGCGTGTCTATCACGAGAATTTCCTGTGACACCAGATCAATGTCCTGCGATCCGTCGCTGAGCGAGTCCAGTGTCAAGCGTGATTTAATAAAGTTCACGCAGGCCAACGCAGCAATTCCGTGGTTTGGATGCAATTTTAGTGTCACGTTGACAATGTCAAGAGTAATACAGGATTTAGTCCAGACTTTTCCCAAGGATGTTGGCTCCTCTGCCGTAGTAAAGTACTCGCTCTCGTCGTTCAGGTCCTCGAGGAACATGCGAATGTCATCGAGATTTTCGCCAATGTTGTACGATAAAAGTCCTCGAACTAGCATGTACTGCGCGGGATCCAGCGCGCAATTCATCGTCGACAGTGTCCCATGAATGCTCAAATCCGGAATATCGCGGCTGATATAAATATCTAGATTCCGTTCGATTCGTAAGCTCAAGTGACCCTTCTCAGTCAACAGCGACGGCCCGAATTTACTTAAATAAAATCCTCCAATCATCATTGTGTCATTGCCAGTCTCGCTGCGCTCGTCGCTCTTAATCCTCTTGGCCGCGTACACGTCCATATTCACCAACTTCAGGAGCATAACGTCCAGCAGACACTGATTCACGCGCTGCGAGGGATGGAAGGAGTTGTGCGCCGTGAGTTCACCAAGATCCAGGACAATCAATTGCTCGGAACGCGAGCTGACGGGCAACAAAATAATCGGAGCTCCGGCGTGCAACTCCAGGGACAATCGTGTGCCACGCTGCTTAGGAGCGCTCACCATGGCTGCGTCGCCTGCGCGCAAGTTCGCCATGACGACTCGGAACTGGGAAAAGTGCTTGAAAAACGCCTGAAGCTCGGCGACAAAGCGCTGAGTGTGCACGTAGTGCACAGCTGACATTTTGATTTTTAATTTTGCATCGTGTGGCAGCATTTGAGTATTTTCATAGCTTGAATATTGAAAATTCAGTGCCTTGCGACCTGAGGAGAGGAATCTCTCTCTGTAGAAGCGCCCGTGAGGCGTGAGATCCAGTAGAGACATAGATCCGAGGGATCCCGAGACTTTGCTTTTGCCCGACTGCTTGACAATGCGCGTGCTGGCGTTTGAGATATTTGCCTTGGCGATTTCCCGGTCAGCTCGGGTGAGAACGAGCGTGAGTGAGCGCACCTCAATGTCAGTTTCCGAGCGCAGTTCGTAATTTACCGGCCCGTCAATTTCATCGTGCGCTGCAACCGAGGTTTCGGTCGAGTGCTGCGTGATGTGGGGACTCTCGTCGCTCGGTGTTCCTATGCCGAAAAAATCCAGCACAATCATCCACGACTCAACGCTCACAATCAAGTCGAGACAGTTGAAATCTATGCTGACGGATTTGTGTCGAATTCGCCGCGCCATTTGATTTATTTCGTCATCCGGCCTGTCAGTCATTGTAATGCTGATGAGGACGAGGTTCTCCTCACACGTGACAGCTCCTGGCGACGGTGGCGGAGTATTTGGCGTACCCACCAGGCTCGAGGCTTTCCTCCAGTGCGCCGGAATTGTGCCGTACAGGGTGTCGGTCTCCAGACGATCGGGCAGACTGCCGCGCCCGTATTCACTGCGCCACATCTTGCTGATGGCGAGATCCGGACAGGACTTGGAGACTCCAATAGGCAGCTTGGCACGCATTGGTGCCGAGGACTGCATCATGCAGCGATGGCGCGATCCCACCGGACACAGAAGATCCTCCATGAGCAGCGAACGAAGTGAAACTTGAGTTGTCGACTCGTGTTTGTGCATTTTTTCGTATTTTGTGATAAATTCTTGCATCGACAGCTCGACAAGCGGCTGCTCCGAGTGATCCTGCTTCAACTGGACACACAGTGTGGGTAATTTAAAGAGCACTTTCAGCGACAAGTCAAATCCTTTATCCGGCTGGTGGGAAATATTGTCGGAATTTTGGACGGGCTGGATAACAACGGGTTTCCGCGAGTGCGGCAGAGAAAATAGGCCATGAATCGTGTCGAGAAGCTGCTCGTATTGACTTCGAGACAGAGACACTTTTAGAGGAGTCGTCACAACACCGTGAGTTTGGATAATTGGCTGCTGATTGCTTGGTAAGTCTTGATCTATAAAAAAACACGATCCATGCCGTGAACTCGCGAGACTGCTCTTCTCTACGACAATTTTAAGAGAGGTGTCATGAAGAATCGGCCGTCCAGAGTCCTTACAATTGTACATATCTTCAGCTCGAAGTAACATACCACCTTGTCCGATTTTTGCAGACACATCCAGGGAGTAGAGGTTCATATCTCGAACCTCGAGGCTCACTGTCTGCTTGGTCAGAGTGTCCTGCGACGGCTCGTGCTGCAGCGACATTGTGCCGAGATGCGCCACGAATACTTGCGGACTGTGAGAGGCTCGAGGAAGCACGAGCACTGGACTGTCCAAGACAACGTCGAGCTTCAGACGAAGGGTGGCAGCCGGATTGTCATTTCCGTCGATGATTGAAAAGCTCGGCAGGCGTTTGCGCTGCGGCACAGACCAGTCCTCTGTCTGAACAAGGCCAATAGCCATGTCCGTGGCTGCTGCACCAATGTGCCGAGCCAGATTGCTCATGTACTGCTTGAATTCATCGGCGCAGGAGCGCAATTCTGAGATCAAGTGAGGTGCGTGCGTGTACCAGACACTGCCCACACGTATCGAGACTGCAGCCTCCACTGTGGGATTGTCCAATTGCGGCTGATGCGCTGTGCGACTCGCCGAGAAGCTGAAGGCCTCGGCCTGGTTGGAGAGCTCGGTAAAATGCTCGAGCGGCGCCTGAACCGGGTCAGCCAGAGGATCTCTGCCTACGCTAATTATTCGCTGGTGAGTTTTGCCTATTAACGTTTGATCTAGTACCTGTAAGCCACCGAGAGCGCCGGAAATTGAGGTGTTTGTCGCCTGCAACGTTGCTTGAATCCTCGCGCCCGACATCGTAGCCGTGGCTATCTTCTGTCCGATCAGGTGGCTCTCCTGTAGCACAGCTCGGAGCAGCAGGACGTTCAGACGGTGGAAATCAAATGTGATCTCGGTTCGCGTTGATGTTGTCGACTCCGACTGACTGATTACCGAGTCCTGTCGCGCAATTTTCTCGCTGCGTTTTTTCGACGGCAATATTCGCTTCACAAACCCCATCAGTTCAACTATTGTCTCCTGATTTGCGATGATATCCAGATTGTTAAATTGAATATTTGCCACACGAAGATTCTCCAGAGCGTCCTCGATCAGCATTAATTCTACGACAATCAACGCCTCACTGTCCAACTGGTCGAGACCGATTAGAGAATTGTTCCGCGGTGAAAACGGGTTTTTCACGTCGTGTGCCAGGCTAGAGAGCGCGCGTGTAAGCGCCACAGGCGAGGTCAGTCGTCGCGGGAAGCCCGGGTCTGGCGAACCCGGCGACACAGGTGAAGTTGGAGACGTCGGCTCAGAGTCTCGCAGGCTTCCCGACACACTGTCCATGCCCACGTGCTTGTGGCTGGCTACCAGAAGCTCAAAGTCCGGCCCAAACTCCTGCATCGCGTCCACCAGCAGCAGGCCGTGCACCGACAGCGATACACTCAAGTCTGCCGGGCGTTTGCTCAGCGCTGCCTTTACGCCCGACACCTGCAGCTCGGCTACGCTGCGGCCGCGCGACTGCAGCTCGAATGTCATCTGGTCTATCATAAATTGAACCATCATGGCGTGAGTGATTGTTCGGTCCAGGCACTCGCGCTTTGGACTCTCTGGAACCCCAACGGCGTTGGATCGCGACGTGTCAGAGTACGGCTCCCATGCCTTCATCAACAAGTGGTACATTGAGCGCATCGCCTCGACCTTCTGCTCATTCACGTGCACCACGAGCCTCGGCAGGTTCCCCGACACTGTTAATGACGGATACTGCGGGTCCACTGTGGACACAACGCGGCGCTCGATCTGCAGCGAGATGTTAAAACGCTCGAGGACGTGCAGAGTGGACATGCCTCGCGTTCTCGCGTGCTTCCAGTTGTCCTTCACCTTGCCCACGAGAACCTGCAAGTCAAACAGGTCTATACTGTATTGATCGTACAATTTGTGGTGGAGAGCCGCCTCCGACAGGCCGGGATACTCCACGATCGAACCGTTTTCTTGACTGCCCGGTGGCGTTGAACACGGCGTCTCAAATCTCTCGTTTTCATCGTCGTCATCGTCCTCCTCCTCCTCCTCAACTTTACCGTTTTTCACACTACTTTCCGTTGCATCCTCATCGCTATTTGGCGATTCAGGTCGCAAGGTGACTTTTTTTTCGGCAATATTGTTTGTCAAGTGGAGTTTTCCGAGGTCCACAACTACCACAGCCGCGTTGGAGTCTTGAAACTGCTCGACGAGGAGAATTTGTGGGGCAGAAATGTTGAATTGTAGGTCCCACGATGAACGATAGACGAAATCACCCTCGAGAATTTGTTCCCAATTTTTAATAAATTGCCGACGAGTTCGGCGCTTCATTGCCTGCAGTCTCTCATTCGATGAGTGCTTGTGAGGATTGCTTATAAATTCGATGAGCCACCGAATGGCGCTGGGATTGTACACGACGTCCAACGATCTCGTTGTCAAGTGCAGTGAGTGATCTGTGCTGATATGAAATGGCTTCTTCTCGTAAACCAACTTGAAGAGTGGCTGAGAGGACTGCTGAGCCACGAGTTTCTCTGAAGATCTGAGTCGCGACGAACTAACAACTGTTTGAGGTTGTATGATGATGGGAAACATGGATTTTTCCGTGAGAAAGTCGTGTAGATAAAGCGCGCCGAGACTGATGGAAAATTTGTGTGAGCCAGAGCGAGGTCTCGACTCGTACGTCAGATTTACTCGCTCAAACTGCAGCTCCATCATCGTTTTGCGACTGTCCTGGTCTTTGCTCTGCGTACAGAGAGATATTGCGCCCTTTGCCAGGGTGAAATTAAACTGTCCAAAAACTGTGTCACGCCGCAGAAGAGTATTGTCGTCGATAGTGTCCGCTAAAACGTCCAAAAGCTCGCCGTCAAATGTTGACGAGTTTGTTTGCGTGCTGCTGGGAGTTTTCGAGTACCAGCCCCACCACTGCGGGAACCACTGCACCAGCATGCCTTTAGCCGCCGGCGCATTTCCACCAACCTCTTCCGGCTTCTGCGGACGCACTTTGGCCATTGCCAGTTCGCGGAGTATTCTCAGATCGTCATAACTGCGCTCGTAGTCCACCTTGTCCTTCAGTTGCTTCACTTCGGCCGACAGAATTATTGTCGGCGAGTCCAGCAGCTTTCGCACAGCCTCGACATACGCGACATTCTCGCGGCCAAGTTGCAGCACGTCTGCCCACGTCATTTTTGGCTTAAGAGTATTTTTACCTAGGTAGCAGCGTGCCGCATACTTCCACCAGTCGCGCGGTGCTTCGGCTACCGAGGCTGACGGTCGACAGCGCCTCCGACGACGTCGTCGATCAATGTCCTCGAGCCCCCGCGTGCACTGGACCATCTGTTCGTACTGCGTGTCGGTCAAAAATAACGGAACTTCGTCCAGCTGAAGGTCCAAGACAATTCGCGGCCGTGCAACCGTTCGCAACGGCTTCTCCGATCTGTCACGCTTCACGTGAGCTCTCGCACTCACTGGCGACAGTACGTACTTCCACTTTGAGTTGCGATAGTCGCTCATTGCGACGGCCAAGTCGCCTAAATTTAAGCAGCCAAACATCTCCTCGCGCGTCAGGTGATTCCAGTAGACCGACAGGCCGTCGAGCTCCATGAGTTTGTACGAGGCATCGTTGAAATTCCATGAAGTCGAGTCAGGTGTCCAGCTCGAGTCGCAACTCTGCGCTGACAGGGCTTTTATCGTCACGCCTAGGGCCACTGCACTGCCATCGGCAAGTGTCACGTCGTCCTCGTACCTCAAGTGTACATCCTTGATGTTTAGCTGCAGGTTCTCGATGATATTTGTCACTAGGGACGTGCCGTAGTGCAGCCACGAGCTGTAGCTGGCCGCGTAGTACCCGAGATCGCGCTCGTTGCTGGCACGCCATCGTGCCTCGAGTGAGTCTAAGCGACTTTGCTTGTATTCCTGGAAGATTTGCTCTTCTGTCTCGCTGTCATAGTCATCTAGATTGATTGGACCGGCCACCAAGTACAGTTGTTCGATAGCAATGACCCAGGATGCCGTTCGAATTTGTGTTACAGGCACTTGCAGTCGTACTTTTCCGATAAATCCTGCCTTTATTTCAATGGGCAGGCCAATGTGTCTTAGCGCCTCCTTCTTCAGTGGCAAATTCTCGAGCTCTACCTCACCTAAATTAGAATTTTAATCGGGAAATTGTCAGCTTCATAATGTAAAAAAGGTATTTTTTTCTATTGAAAATAACATTCTTAACCTCACCCGACAATAGCGCTATGCTTAGTTGATCAGTGTTTAGATTTTCCACGTATTTTCCAAGATAGTTATTGAGCACCCAAGCCACCAAACCTTCCAACATCTTTGAAAATGCGTAATAACTAGACAATTTGTTGTTGCAATCATAGATATACCGAAATATAGATCATTTACATGACTCGAGTGTTGCTAAGTCATGTCTTTTGACGAATTCGTACACAATGTCAACGATTTTACAATTACATTTTTGAGGTTATACATTTAAAGCGGCTGATAATTACGATTAGGATTTTCTTTAAATTTATTTATTTGAATTTATAAACAAGTAAACATTTTACTTTTCAGAGTTTCATAATTGCAATTGAGCCTACCACACCGCACTTTTATAAGGACACAAAAAAATATATATATATATATATATATCAGCGGTAGGTCGCGCACGACGCGACATGCGCAGGAACCTGTGTGTCTCTCTCCCTCTCCATGTAAACGACACACGCGTCAGCTGTTGAAGTTTTGCATTGTATACATTGTGCACGTGTTGGCTTCGAGAATGTATATTTCTCTCGTTTTTTTGACTTTGTTCATTAGTAAATGACTGCAGTCTTGCGATGATTTGATAAATTCACGCATTTGTAGTCATTTCGAGATAATTGTGCAGCATTTTCGTTTATTTTTATTTGTTTTTTCTCGTTGTAACACAGAATTTTTTTAATAACATAGATAAAAAGATAACGCGTTATCTAGATAAAGATAGTTTGAGTCGCCGCGCCATCTCGTGGCGTACTTGAGACTACGAGTGGTGGGGGATCGCAGAAGCGATTTCGAGGAGTTTGCTGACGGTTGTCGTGTGTGTTTCTCGTATCAGTTATCATTGCCAATCGTTTTGACACAATAAAGAAGCATCTGGTAGCTGTGTTCCCGCAAAAAACGTGAGTAAACTCTCGTAGTGATCCATTCTGGTCGATGAGTGCGACAAAATGTCTCAAGAAATAGATAAATAGCATGCAATGTTCGCAGCCAGACGTGACGGCTCAGGAGCAAAATGGCCGTGCGCGATTTACAACAAACCGTTGTCGCTCGTACTCTCACTTGAAACCCTTTTTAAATTTGACTATCTAATTAATTGATACATGCCAACTCATTGTAATCTCTCTGTCAGACTTAATCGCATTGTTTTTTGGCATGGACACGGAATTTTCCTGCCTGTTCCTCTTCACAGTCCTCTTGCATGTTACTCAGAATTGATTTTTTCGCGAATGACCGCTTGCGTGGTGTTCAGCCCCCAGAATGGAACACGCCGCGACTAACTGACCCTTCAGCATCACTAGCATTACCGCTAGTATTTCCTAAGACTTTTATTTTCATCAACATTTGCGGTATCATGACAATTCACCTGACTCACAATCATCATGCGGTTGCATTCACGCGTCTTCCTTCCTTTTTTATTTTTTTTTTTTTTTCACATGTCACACCGCATTTTGACAGCATGCAAACTTGGGTATAACAACATTTTATTTAATTATCAAATCTCATACAGTATTTCATAGTTGATTACAATTTTTTGCGGTTCTTAATGACAGGCCTCTTCATTTAGTCAGTTGGAGTAAAATATTGCTGATCACTTATCTCCCTATATCACTTGATGCAGACACCATCATTAAGGTGTAATCCGACCCCACCCCTCATTACCCCAGAGTACATATGCCTGACAACCCTCGAGACATTTTCTACAAATAACAATTATGTCAAAGTCATGTAACGCAAAAGATGCATGATGCATGTGAACACACGCATAAAATCATAAATTCTCATACTTTTAACTACCTTCTGTGTAATTATTCATTAACTGCCTATACAAATTAAATTATTTCCCAGGTGATACACAGTTATTAAATTTTTTTTTATTTGTCTAAAGAATTAGAACAATATTTCTACTTCCTGAGATTTGTTAAAATATATACTCTCATGTCCAGGCGTGGGGGTGGGAGTGAAATAACAAAAAGAGTGAGAATCTAGTGCAGGAAGTTGTTGAGTCAATGGAGGGTAGTGAAATTTATCTACTGTTTAAATCACTACTCGTGCGTCAAAGAGCATTCGGTTGGCTATTGAAAATAATGATGTTTCATTTGAAAAATCCAACTTGGCAGGTGATATTGTATGATTTCATTAATGCGGAAGTATTCTTAGACCTCTCGTCTATAAATGGATATAAATATTTTAAGGGTATTGAAAGTCGTCGGGGAAATAGGCGAGAGTCAAACCGGCCGGCTTGTCAGGGTGGTAGATAGAGAATATCGATTTCTATGGAACACGCATCGTGATAAAAAGGCTTTTGCGACGCCGCAATACTTGCTATATGCTTCTCTGTCGATTGTCAAGGTCCCCTAAAAGATACCTTACTAAAGAGGCGTCATCATTGTAACTTTATACAGCCTAGGCACTTTCCCTACTTCATCCAACTAATTATATAGGCCCTTGATTAAATTTATTTGACTGATATATATTTGGTTGAATTTACAGGCGATGCTGATGGCGACATACTAGAAAAATCGAGCCGACTCGGGGTGTCCTGCTCACAGCCGAATATTAACTCCGAGGAATACGCCGGGTTACAACGAGGATCATGAAAATGGTGTTGTCACAACGGCAGCGGGAGGAGTTGTAAGTTAAATACTACATGCTATGTCAAGGGTAACAATTGGCGATTGCTATCCATAATTGCGTGGTGTTTTTCTTATTATTTTATTTTTCTATGTTTTACTGCGGTCATAACAGTGGGAAAGCATTGAAAATTGCCAACGAGGAATTTTAATGATTGTCAAACTAAGTCATGGGTGGTAGAGGGTTGCAATGCGCCGGTCGCAGCCACTGAGACATTGAGGGTGACGTGAGTCTCTCGGCGTGTTGGAGCACGCGCGCTTCACTCCAATCGATACTCGGGGAAACTAGTTATGAAGGTGTATAGAGGGGCAAAGAGCGCTTCTGGCCAGTAAATCGAGAGAATATAGAAAGAGAAAAGTCGGCGAGAATGTTTAAAAGGGGCAGGAGAAAGAAAATCCTGGTGCATTGATCAATGAAGCTCCCGCGCGCCGCCGTGGCTGCCACAAGCAGCTACACCTGTTTAACATATTGACGTCATTTTATCAACAGTCGATTTTTTTTTATATTGCAGATTAATGAATCAATTCATGGCAATAACGCGATGATATAAAATGTCTGGACATGAAAGTTTAGATAACAAGCTGATGTTGTCTGAACTTTACGATCCAATAAATTTTGCCAACGAGGTGCACTCGAGATGCTGGCGCCTTTCACCCCGTCAAGCCTGCTGCTCGACTTTTCATTTCTCACTCTTGTTTATACTCTGCCAGATGATTGCCCACTTATTATCTTGAAAGAATACTATGCATGCACACCCCCTCACGCGTCAATAAATACACCACACCTACTGTGTATGGCAAAATTCAGCCTCGCTACGATGCACTTTGATAAATCAACAATGAAAATTCATTTAAATAAACGTGCGCCCGTTTTCTCACGTTCGTTTATACGAATTTCTCTCACACTATTGTAATAAATATCACCCAGTGATTGTATACTGCAATCCAGTGTGTTTTTATCTTTTTATCTAGAAGAAAAATGTGTCACAAGGACAAAACATACACTTGAACGCGTGAGGGAAAAAGAAATAAATATGGAAAATGGCAGTAAAGTCGGCATGTAGGTGCGAGCGGAATGTCATTATCATATTAGGCGGATTAGTCGAATGCCATGACATTGCCATTTTTTTTTGTATTGATTCTAGTCGATGTCATCACCCAAATAACTGTTGATGTTGCAGCGTCTTGAGTGCACGCAAAAAATCTAGGAAAATTTTGCGTCATAAATTGTCATTAAATAAAAAAAAACATTTACGGATTTTTGTTTTACGGTTCTAGAGTTAATTTTTCATGTGAAATAAATAATAAATATATTTGATTGTTACAGAAATAAGGCGATTGCGGATTATCTAAGCACTAATGGGTATCAAGATGCTCTGGAGGCATTCAAGAAGGAAGCCGACATGCCCGGCGAGGTCGAGCGCAAATACGGCGGACTCTTGGAGAAGAAATGGACATCCGTTATACGATTGCAGAAAAAGGTACATACAGATACGAATCCCTTATTTTTATCCTCATTGTTTCTCGTGATCCCATGAGTATTTATGTAAAAAAAAAAACATGTCTAATGCTCATTGCAGGTAATGGAATTAGAATCTAAGCTGTCTGAAACCGAAAAGGAATTTATGGAAGGTGCACCAACGCGAAGCAAGCGTTCATTAACTGAGTGGATTCCCAGGCCACCCGAGAAATTCACGCTAACCGGTCACAGAGCTCCAATCAACAGAGTTATTTTCCATCCTGTTTTCAGCCTTATTGTTTCCGCGAGCGAGGATGCAACGATCAAGGTGATTAACCTGACTAGGCCGTTAAAAAAAAGAAAACATTCAGTCACTTTTTCAATTTTCATTCAGGTATGGGACTTTGAGACTGGTGAATTTGAGCGAACGTTGAAGGGACACACAGACAGTGTTCAGGATGTTGCATTTGATGCGTCAGGGAAACTTCTGGTGTCATGCAGTGCCGATATGTCCATTAAAATTTGGGATTGTCATCAGTCGTTTGCGTGTATAAAAACCATGCACGGTCACGATCACAATGTTAACTCTGTCGCATTTGTACCACAAGGAGATTTTGTGGTGAGTGCATCGCGAGACAAGAGCATTAAAATATGGGAAGTTGCGACGGGTTATTGCGTGAAAACTCTCACCGGTCACAGGGAATGGGTGAGAATGGCGAGGGTCAGTCCTTGCGGTGAATTGATTGCCAGTTGTTCCAACGACCAGACAGTCAGAGTGTGGCACATGGCGACAAAGGAGACCAAAGTAAGTTGCTGGTGAGCCAGCAAGTATGTATTTAATTTATCTATACATTTTTCATTGTTTTTTTTTTTAATTGAAAAGGTCGAACTACGAGACCACGAGCATGTGGTTGAGTGTATTGCCTGGGCACCCGAGAGCGCGAGAGCGTCGATAAATGCCGCGGCAGGTGCCGACAACAAGGGCGCACACGAGGGTCCTTTTCTTGCCTCAGGATCACGAGATAAGACAATCCGCGTGTGGGACGTTGGCGCAGGAGTTTGTTTATTTACTCTCCATGGTCACGACAATTGGGTTCGCGGTATTGTCTTCCATTCTGGTGGGAAATTCATCGTCAGTGTATCGGATGACAAGACCATGAGAGTCTGGGACACGCGCAATAAACGAACGATGAAAACACTCGAGGCCCACGTTCATTTTTGCACTTCTGTCGGTGAGTAATTTCAAAGAAAACTAATTTCTTAATTTATAGACCATGGTTTCTAATGAGTACTTTTTTTTTGTGAATTTTCCAAAGATTTTCACAAGAGCCACCCGTACGTTGTAACTGGTAGTGTGGACCAGACTGTGAAAATTTGGGAATGTCGCTAGTCACAGAACTTTTGAATGTATGATTTTTTTTCCTCTTCCTCTTCTTTCGTCGAAATTTCGGGAATTAATGCGAGATATACCGAAACAGGCAGGACACACATGAATGATGATTTAGAGAGTGGCGCAGGAGAGAAAAAAAAAAACGAGGAATTACACATTCTCTTCTTGGATGGGTAAATTGGCGAATGAGTAAGCTGCTACGAAATAAAGCTATCGTACATATACTATTACTATAATTATTAAACAAAATAAGGCCCACATAAACACATATACAATTTAAGAAGCTCTTTAATTAATTTATAATGACAAGGAAAAAAAAAACAAATATAATTAGTGAATAATACAATATATGGTTTCACGATAATTCAAAGAGTTGTCTCACTCGGCGGTGGCGAATATTCAAGGAAGACTTGTCGAGAGCCCTTGCAATGTTCTTGCCTGCCCCTCGTTATTCTTCAATGGCCGCATGAACTTTATTTTTTCCTTTCATTCGCCTTTGACACGATGATCCTGTGTATATATATATTTCGCTTAAAGATTGACCGTTTGACGAGGCTCTGTGGTCACGCAAACATTTCTTTCCTTATTTTTTAATATTTATTACTCTGGCCTATTTTCAAATGGGACATAATAACTATCTTTCCTCTCATTCATTTTCCTCCAATCACAGATTTTTTTCATATTAAATTGACCATCTTACGCGATTTTAATTGGGATATATATATATTTTTTTGCGGTTAAAAAGACATGAAATTGATACTGTTTTTTTTTTTTTAATGTAATTTAATGATCGTCATTATATATCGGAGGAGAAAAGTACTTTTTATATAATGAAAAAGCCTGTGCCTCTCGATTGACTATCAATTTGTTGTATAAATACATTTGTTGTTTTTTTTTTTTTAACTGACGGCATTGGCATGATTTCGTAAGATTTAACTCTGTCAAACGCCAATATATTTTATGCTCACCAGATAAAAATGTGCTGTAGGGCACTCGAATGATTGTATGACGTGAAACAGTCGTGTGATGACCACACTTGGCTATTTGCCAACGCTTGGGCGTCCATTGTTGATCATAATTAAGACGCAATAGGCCGTGACAACTTAGCCAGAGCATTGAAACAACGTTAAATTATGGTTTTAACATAAAAAAACGAGTAAACAATCTACATTGCAAAACCAATAATCTTGATATATATATATATATAAATCTAATTGTATGGAAAGAAAATCTATAGTGTGATGTGTAGTCAGTTTTTTCGAATGGGGGTCCGAGCTGCGTGATGATTTTCACTAGACACTATGTATTTGAATTAATTAACTTTTAGGTAGACTCGTAGCACAGATTAATCTGTAGTGACAACAAAAAGTCAGGAGAGAAGGAGGAATGATTAATACATTGATGAGAAAAATTTGACAAAATTTTTTTGTGACGAGATATTTTTTTCGAGTTTATTTAATTCATTGGGAATTTTTTTTTCAAGCATCTCTCCTTCTATCCTTATTAAATTTCCTTCATCAATTGAATTTACTTCGTCGATGTTGGTACTAAATTATTATGATGAACAATAAACGCAGTTCTCACTGACACGTGCAATCTTTAATCCTCATGTTGATTTGTTTGAAATATTAAATTATTGTATATTTTTTTGTTTCACGAGTGTAAATGTTGATTTAACAACTGCTCATTTTAATGCTCTTTAAATAATATAATTTAATGAGTTGAATGTTAATGTTTAAAATTTCATGTCGACACTTTTGGAGTATCTTTTTTTTTTTTTTTCTGATAATTTATCAAGTTTCACTGAGTGAAAATAAAATTTTCAAGGCTCAACAATCTCGAGTATCTTGAGTTTGTTTTATCAATTGAGCTTAATTTTTTAGTCTAATATAATTAATTTAAAACAGACAAGTTGACTTTTGCAAAGCACTTATTTTGAACAGAAAAAAAAGTGATTATTTGTATACACACTCAACGAGCTTTCCAATGGTTTTACAAACGCGAGACTAATCTCCTCCTTGTGCCAGACGAATATTGCAATTACTTAAGAGTATTGATTTTAGATTTATTAGTAGTATTGCAGGGGAGTAAATAAATATTACATATAGTCATCTACAATTTTGATTTTTTGTTATTTCCATCCTCAGTGCAACGAATAGCGAGATTGTGACAATTTATAATAGAAATGATTAATCGAGTATTTCCATTTAATCTATAATTTTTTCCGTCTGTGTAGATGTTATATATTTAGCTAACTATATATACATGAATTCATATACATATAATATATATTTTAAATGAAAAATGATTGAAAAACAATGCTTTCGTTAGCGCGACGACATAGAGTTCTCAGTCTTGCTTTAGTGCGCGCTTCTTGGCGATCAACTTAATTAATAATTGACGATGAAATAAGTATTATTCATAATTTGTGATATATCCAGCAACTTGTGTCAATAAAGATTCTGGAAATGTATATGCAAGATATATATTCAACTAGTGTGTGAATTATGATAAATTTTGAATGCATATTTACACTATTAGAGCTGTAGTTCCCTACTATGAAATTATAAAAATTGTGTGGATATCAAAGAATGTTCTGCATCAAAAATTACATATTGTCGAGAGTAGAGAGGGGGAAGTCCATGTGGAGTCATTCGCTCGCAGAATGATGGCATGCGATGGGGTAAACGTGCACATGCGTGTTCAGACCTGTCCGGCGTCGGACGTTTACCTCTGCTGTCAGATCGCGTCTAATATTGCACACACATTGTTCACATCAATTCGGTTTTTATTTAATTTTTTATACACGTGCTTTAAATCATGGACGGTAGTAAAAAACCACAACGTGATGTGATATTAGATATTAAACATAGTATGGAATTTTTAACATTGGATAATTCTTATTGTCCGGTGCAAATCTACAAAGGTGCATACGATTGTCCATGGGGACGACTCTTTGCTTACGCTAAATCTGATAAGACAATATCACGAAATATTTGTAAGTAATTTCTTTTTATATTATGTATTTGATAAATTCAGTTATTGATTAAGAATTGTGTGATTTTAGACTTGTTTCAGGACAGATATGTTGCTGGAAGAGTCGATGAGTGTACTATTAATATTTCCAAGTACATTCGGATACCTAAAATTACGAATGCAATTAGTAAAATTCATTTTATCATTGAGAGAGTTCATGAAAATGGTCAAGCCAAGATAGTATTGACGGATAAAAGTTCTAATGGAACTTTTATTAATCAAAAACTCATAGGCTACGATCAAAAAGTTGTTTTACAAAATAAGGACCGAATCTCACTGTGTCGTCGAAAATTCGAAGGTATATATGCAAGCAAATATTTTTTTTATATAACCTATCGTTGTTAAATAATTATTTATTTATTTATTAACTATTTTTTTTTTGCAGTGTTCAAATTCAAAATTTTATAAGTTAAAAAAGACGATTACTAGCTAGAAATGAATTGACTTATTTATATTCAATTAATTAATTAATTATTTACTGTCATTTTTTATCTATTGATCATTGCAAAAAATGTAAGGAATAATTTTCTCTTGATCAATTTTCAAATTTACGCGCTAAGTTTTAGTTCCTACTTTACCGACAGGGGGTCAGCTTGGTTTTTTTTTTTTCTAAGACATCTAAAAATGTTTTATTTTTAATTGATGCAGCATGTCTTTTAAAAAATAAATAAATAAATACATTGTAATAAATTCCAATATTTTGTACGATACATTTTTTTGTATAAATTAATGTGTATTTTGCTTTTGCTTCGTATGGGCAGGACAGTCGATTTTGAAATTTCTTCTGCACTTTCACTGCGATGCAGCTTTGCGATTGGCAGATTTATCCAGCAGATTTTCAGATGGGACTGTACCTCCATCGAACAGTCTTGGACACCGGATCACGTGCTTCCCCTCTCCCATCTTTGGCGTTTCGGCATTCGAGAATAATCTCTTGGACAACAGTGGACGTCTTTAGCCGCAGTTCCTGCAAATTCTACACGACAAAGGATTTTTGCGGATGTTTTTGGACCTGAATCCACTCGGTTTATCCATTGCATCAGCCATTTTCTTCGATTCCATCGCGGATGAAGACTGAACGCGTTGGTAATTGTTTCAACACGTGGAAAAGGCTTCTAACAGGGGTGGTAAGCAACAACAACCCTTTACTACGATTTAGATTAAGTGCAACAGCCAAAAATGAGTGCCGACGACGACGTATCCTTGGTTAATACACAACCAATGGAACCATCGAGCCAGAGTCAGCCTCTGCAGTCGTCCCCGGAAACAGACCCGGCGTTCTGGGGGAATTTGGGCCCTATCAAGAAAGCAGCCGATGATGCTGATCAATCGAAAAAATTAATTTTCATGAACAAATGCCCGACATTTTGTAAGTATACTATTCTAGTAGTACATCTGAAATAGATTATTAATTAGTTTTCGATTTTTCAGGGATGGACAAAGACGTTAACAAGATTGGGCGACTGCCAAGTTGCACTATCCAACTAACGAGTAATTTCATTCGAAATTCATGGCTAGACAAACTCAGTAAGGTTCACTTTGAAATTACACGAGAACTCGTGAATCCACCCGAAGATTACGTGGTTTTTTTGACCGACCGCAGTCAGAATGGAACGTATGTAAACGGCAACCTGGTTGGACGCGGGAACAAGGTTGTTCTCGATGATGAGGACACGATTGCCCTTTGTCGTAGTGATATTGGAATTTTCAAGTTTAACTACCGTAACTACGAAAAAAAGGATCCTAACCTGCAGGACAATTACGTCGCGCTGCGTTCAATTGGTGCTGGTGCCTGTGGACAAGTATACTTGGCCTATTCCAAGGGCTCTTTCGGTAAATGTGCCATTAAAATTATCCGCAAGAACTCACGGTCGCTGACTGGACCTCGGGTTTTAGCCAAGGATGCTGGAAGGGTGATGAATGAGGTCAGAATCATGCGGGCAGTGAATAACCCATTCACTATCAAGATGCTTGACGTTTTAGACACTCCCGACAAACTTTACATCACTCTGGAACTCATGCAGGGTGGAGAACTGTTTGAGCACATTCGGCAGAAGATGCGATTGCCGGAGGATCAAGCGAAATTCATATTTTTCCAAATAATCAGCGCGGTAAATTACTTGCACAAGAATTTCATCACTCACCGAGACTTGAAGTTGGAGAATGTTTTGCTGGTATCCAAGTGTGACTATCCGCACATCAAGGTGTCGGATTTTGGGCTGTCAAAACTCGTGCATGAAGAGACACATTTAAAGACCTTTTGCGGCACGCTGGTGTATATCGCGCCCGAGATTATCAAGTCGGCAGGCAAAGGAGAATACACAAATAAAGTTGACATCTGGAGCCTCGGTGTCATCCTCTACGCCATGTTCTCAGGGAGATTGCCGTTTTACGACAACAACCCGAACATGAAGCTCAAGGATCAGATTCTGTCGGGTGCCTACTGTCTGCCTTCGTTGCTGTTTGGCGGGGTATCGGAGAAGGCAAAGTCTATGATTCGCGGCATGCTCGAGGTCAACCCCGAGCGCCGCAGGGACATCACAAGCGTGTATTTCGACGACTGGTTCCGAGATCGTGCGATGCAGAGGAGGATTAGTGCACTGTTCCCAAAGTCCGGGGAAAATGCCGATCCCAACAGCCCTACGGCGAAGAGGCCGCGTCTGGAGTTACCACCAACGGATTGGTCCTAAATCTACTTGGTTCTGCTTTATCTCCTCAAAGGTACAAATACTCGACGAAATCTGTCAGATTTCTATAATTTTTTCTTAAGTATGTTTTTTTTTTGTTTTTTTTTTTTTTTACCTTGTATTGATCGAACAAAGTGCCATGACCAGAAACTGGTTACAGCCATGATAGACTATAGTAGAAACAAATGATCTCTGTGTTATTAATAATAATAGGGCATTTTAAGTATTTAAGAGAAAATAATTGACCAGTTTCAAAATACCTGAGTAGGTATATTTTTATATCAAGGCTCGTTGATATTTTATTGATAAATAATCAAACACAATTTCTCATTAATTAATCAATTGTAATATTACTTATTATGGAATTTTTTTACGCCATACAGGCTCTTCAGAACACGAATCAACTTCGAAAGTTTCAGATGGAAAATCTGGCGCTTCTTTTTTTGCAAGGCCAACAAGCAATCGCTTAATTTCCGCTATTGCTCGGCCAGGATTCAATCCCTTTGGACACGTTTTGGTACAATTAAAAATTGTATGACATCGAAAAACAGAGAAAAAATCGCGCATTTTGTTCAATCGAGCTTGATGCTCGGTGTCTCGTGAATCTATAATCCATCGGTATGCCTGGAACGAAGGAAAAAAAAAATATTACAACAGCTTTAACAATTTTTCAGCCATAAGCAGTATGTACCTGGAGAAGAACGGCAGGACCGAGATATTTTTCTCCAAGCCACCAGTACGGTGGGCACGAGTAGGTACAGCATCCACAAAGAATACATTCATACAGGCCATCAAGTTTTTTACGATCTCGGGGACTTTGCAGCAGCTGCTTTGTTCCTGGTATGTATTTATCGTTATTCACCTTTAAAAATGGATCTATGCTTCTGTATTGTTCGAGAAAATGGCTCATATCAGGCACCAAATCCCGGATGACGTAAGTATGCGGCAGAGGATAAATTATCAGTGGTTTCCCGTCTGCCAGTACCTTCCTAAAAATTTAATTTACATTCCTAGGCACGTTATAGTTGGGGTTTCTCGGCGTTTTTACGTTATACACGCCAGCCCATTAACTCCGTCAATGTTCATGGCGCAGCTCCCACAAATTCCCTCTCGACATGAGCGCCTGAAGGCCAAGGTTGGATCGTAATTAGATTTGATTTTTATTAAAACATCCAAGACCATGCTGCCACATTTTGTCAGATCGATCGTGAAGGTTTGCATGTGTGCCGGCTTCTTCGGTGTTTGCGGATCCCATCGGTAAACCTTGACTGTCTTATACTGCGAACTTTGCTAAATGTTTTTTTCTGGTGTTATAATAAATTATTCTAGGACGGATTAGCAGGAATAAACCTCAGACTCGGAGCAAATATTTGCTCCAGCCTCTTCCTGAGCCATTGCCTGCTGTATATCAACCGGTTTCCCGGGTTTTTTGGGTATTCTCGGTGACACTGCGTCCTTAAAAGTTGCGACAACGAGTCGGGCAGCACGTCCAGGGACAATTCCACGGCTCAGCCACCGATTGGACCATCGACACCCGATATTCAGCATAATTCCCGGTAATTTTTGCTTATTGAAAAAAAATACGTTGATATACGTGTTGAAGTTTGTCGACTAACAATCGTGTTTTATTTGAATTTTATTGGCGCAATGGCCAAATTTCTGATGTTGGCATCGAATCATGAATTAAAATCAAATTAAACAGTAAGTATAAACAACTTTCGAAAGTCCCGATAAGCAGGAAAATGACGTTGATGACCCTCCTACAATATTTGCCAATGTTCTTTCTCAATATTAGTCAATTGCCGGGTTAGCAGTGGAGAGCACATTGACGATAAACTCTCTCGTAGTATCTCGACAGATGTGCCCCCTCCAATCGCAGTTTTATCCAACTGTGGGTTTGTAGTAAACAGCAGTGTGCTGCTGCAGTGAGGTTTCAGGACACATCAAAGTGTGTGTATACAACTTGCTGTGTGGACACTTGTTGCTCTCACAATCTTCCCAAGTCATATATATTCTACAATAACTACCTGAGAAAAGAATTCTACCGCACTTGGAGCATCTCTTGACCACGTGTGATATCATAACCTGTCAAAAATGTCTCAATACAGTGTTTTAGTTATTGGCGGCGGTGGAAGAGAGCACGCAATTTGCTGGAAACTCGCGCAATCCAACCGGGTGAAGAGTATCAGCGTTTCTCCAGGTAATTCTGGCATGCTTTTAGTGCCCAAGGTTGCCCTAGTCCCGCTAAACATCAAAGACAACCGGGAGGTCGTGGATCACTGCAAAAAACACGGGATAGACCTGGTAGTCGTTGGCCCAGAGGACTATCTGGCCAATGGACTGGCTGATGAGCTTGAGAAAAATGGAATCCACTGTTTTGGACCGAAAAAATCCGCTGCGCAGATCGAGGCGGACAAAAATTGGGCCAAATCATTCATGGAACGTCACGGCATTCCTACAGCCAGATGGGCGGCCTTCACATCACCCGAGGAGGCAAAAAAGTACGTGAGAGAGTCTGATTTTCCTGCGTTAGTAGTTAAAGCCACAGGTTTGGCAGCCGGCAAGGGAGTAGTTGTGGCAGCAGATGCAAATGAGGCCTGCAGTGCCATTGATGAAATGCTGACAAATAAAAAATTCGGCGCGGCAAGCGAGACAATTGTGATTGAGGAGCTGCTGGAGGGTGAGGAGGTGTCAATGCTCGTGTTCACTGACGGCAACACGTTCAAGATCATGCCCCCGGCGCAAGATCACAAGCGAATCTTTGACGGCGATCACGGAGCGAACACAGGCGGAATGGGAGCGTACGCACCCTGCCACTTGATTAGCACCACTGATTACGAGCTGGCCGAGAAAAATATTATTCAGCGAGCAATCACGGGCTTTAAGACCGATGGAATTCGCTATGTGGGCGTGCTCTACGCCGGATTGATGCTCACCAAGAGTGGTCCAAAGACCTTGGAGTTTAATTGCCGATTTGGTGATCCAGAAACGCAGGTAATTCTTTCACTTCTCGACACAGATCTCTACGAAATCATGGAGGCCTGCTGCAAAGGCACACTCTGCGACATAAATATAAATTGGCACGAGGGAAAGTACTCTGCCGGGGTTGTACTGGCCTCTCGAGGCTATCCGGCATCCAGCTCCAAGGGCCAACAGATTCTGGGTCTAGAGCCACTACTGGTGCAAGACAATTGCATTATTTTCCACAGTGGCACTGCCCGCAAGGGCTCTCACTACATCACCAACGGCGGCAGAGTACTTATGGTCACGTACGTGGCACCGTCGCTGGAATTGGCCGCAGCGCGAGCCACCACGGCTGCAAAAAATATCTCATTCGAGGGAAAACAATTCCGCAGTGATATTGGGCACAAGGGAATTGCCGCGTCGATTTTGGCCGCAGGGAAATTGTCGTACAAGAGCAGCGGAGTGGACATCCAGGCTGGAGACTCGTTGGTGTCGACTATCAAGCCCATGGTCGCGTCGACCACGCGCTCAGGAGTGCTCGGAGCCATCGGAGGCTTTGGTGGTCTGTTTGATGCCAAAGCGGCCGGCTACAGAGATCCGATTCTCGTGTCTGGCACTGACGGAGTCGGTACAAAGCTGAAAATAGCCATATCCTGCGGTAAGCACGACACAGTGGGCATTGATTTAGTTGCTATGTGTGTGAATGACGTGCTGGCGCACGGCGCCGAGCCGCTTTTTTTCCTCGACTACTTTGCTTGCGGTCGGCTGGATGTCGGCGTAGCCTCCGAGGTTGTCTCGGGCATTGTGGAGGGCTGCAGACGCGCTGGATGTGCCCTGATTGGCGGTGAAACCGCAGAAATGCCGGATATGTATGCCGACGGCGAGTATGACTTGGCTGGATTTGCCGTTGGAGCTGTCGAGCGAGTGGATTTAATGCCTAGATCGAGTGAAATTAAATCAGGAGACGTTGTTATTGGTCTAGCGTCAAGTGGAGTTCACAGTAATGGCTTTAGCTTGGTCAGAAAAATTCTCAAACTTGCCTCAAAGTCATTTAATGATGTTGCGCCCTTCTCCAAGTCGGGCAAGACAATTGCCGAGGAATTATTGGTGCCAACGAAAATCTACACTAAGGCAGTTATTCCGGCATTAAAGTCACACTTGGTCGCGGCTTTTGCGCACATTACAGGTGGAGGACTGACGGAAAATATTCCGCGAGTGTTGCCTGAAGGTTTGGGCGTTGTTTTAAACGCAAACACCTGGAAGATTCATCCGGTTTTCGCGTGGTTGGCCACGGCTGGCGGTGTCAGTGAGCCTGAAATGTTGAGAACATTTAATTGCGGCATTGGAGCCATTCTTATCTGCTCACCGGCAAATCAAAACGATGTTTTGAAGATTTTAAAGGACGAGGGAGCAGTGGTTATTGGTCGTGTAGAGCCGCAAGAACCCTCGGGTCACTCTCGGGTTATTGTGAAACATTTTACGGAATCGATTGAACGTGAAATGAGACAGTATGTGCCTACACTGGTTGAGAGATTGATGAAACCTACAAAGCGAGTTGGTGTTTTAATTTCTGGCAGTGGCACAAATTTGCAGGCTTTGATCAATGCCACGATGGACTCATCGCAGTGTATTGGAGCTGAAATTGTACTCGTCATATCCAATAAATCGTCGGCTGGCGGTCTGGAACGTGCCGCAAAGGCTGGAATACCTACCAAAGTCATACTACACAATGATTATGCGAGTAGAGAAGAATTCGATCGCGAAATGAATAATGCGCTGGTGGAGAAGGGCGTGGATCTCGTGTGTTTAGCTGGATTTATGCGAATACTCTCGAAATATTTCGTCCAGGAGTGGAAGGGTAAATTGATAAATATCCATCCGGCTCTGCTGCCGTCATTCAAGGGCGCCCATGCCCACAAGGATGCGCTCGCCATGGGCGTCAGGCTCTCCGGCTGCACCGTGCATTTCGTTGATGTAGGTTTTTTCAATTGTTCTGTTTGTTTTAAGCTGAAAACAATTTTTTTTTCGGTTTTTCACAGGTTGAAATTGACTCTGGAGCGATTATTGAGCAAGCTGCTGTGCCTGTTCTGCCCGATGACACGGTGGAAACACTGCAGGAACGCGTTAAGCACGCGGAACACCAGATTTATCCCAAAGCTCTGCAGTACTTGGCCACTGGGCGCGTTCAGCTCAGGGACAACAATACTCTTCAGTGGAATTATTGAATTTCATCGATTGACTCTTTGTAGATTTTTTTTTAAAGAAGTAAATTTCTTGTAAAACAGACTGGAATTCAGTTAAATATGAGGGTAGGTATATCGACTCGTTAGCCGGGGATTTATTCAAGTAGGAAATTATTCCTGGGGTTTACAGAGAGCATTATGTGTCTCGGGTTCGGCGGGCTCGCGAATTTTTATTGAGAAAAAAAAGAGAATGGTGAATTGTCTGGCATTGAATGTGCAAAGGTTTTTATGCAGCGCGGACGGAGAGCACTTGGCGTCATTGTTGTCGAGGTTACAAGGACCGCGAGTAATTTAATTAGAGAGGTCGCGCGTCCGACTCTTGGAAACTTCTCACTATGTATGCTATGTGAGTAGAATCTTCTTCTGTAAGTACATTGATGCCAGGTCGAAAGGCAAATGTTGTTAGAGGCTACTCGGATAATAGAATTACATCAGGTGCAATACGGATGTCCGCATAGTTTTGCTTAATGCTATCTTTTTATTAATAGAATGAATTGTGTGAAAAATTCAAAGGCATTTTTTAAACGTACCAACAGATGCATAAAGACCGTATAAAACGTTTATTCCTATTAGACAATAAGAGAATTAGATCTTTTTTCATTATTTAAACAGAGTGTAACAAGAGATTTTTGAACTACCTTAAATTCGAAGGATTTTACGTATCCTGTAAAAAATTCAAGTCAATTTGGAATCAATTATTTATAAAATGTATTCGAGCAATGTGCTAATCCCACAGTTACATTCGTAGGAGCGCACTCGGAGCACTATTTCTTCGAAATATCACTAGAAAAAATTTTTTTCTCGCGTCTTTTGGGAGTTTCAATAAAATTCCATGGCCTTTGGACCTAGTCGGAGCCGGCACACAGCATAGTTCACCATTTCCGAACGATATGCCAAGCCCACAGTTGCCTTGGTGTCGTCGGAGCGCGCTCGCAGCACTATTTCTTCGAAATATCGTAGAAGCAAATTTATTCTCGTCTTCACTGGCGGTTTCATTGAAAGTCCATTCCCTTTGGACCTACTCGACTGGTTGTAGAAAAAAAAATCATCCTGTCAAATATCCGGACAATTGAAAAAAGTAAAAAAAAAAAACACCAATTGTTTATATTTTCATAATTTCTTCATTTTTATTATCCGTCAATAAGTGCAATTGAAATACTGTTACATCATGGGAATGGTGTATGTTCAACAATATTCGATGTTAAAATGACAACTATTATCCAATAGTTGTATTTCAATATTTACTCGTGTGAATTTGGCTGGACTAATTTGCCATCAACTACTTTAGTACGTACTGCTCTCTATTGTTACACCTCAGTTATACACGATGCTAATATTACATTTGATGCCTCTTCAAACTCTACTATGTATGATTGTAGGGGCAATGTGATTGATAAATACTAGATAAATAGCCTCCTAGAATTATTAATATATTGCAAATGTGAACAATTCTATTGAATCTATTCAATTTATTAATTTCAAGTATTTGTGCCTTATTGATCAAACAGTTCTGGCAAGCTTTCATATTAATAAATCGTCACAATATTAAAAATAAAAACAAACTACTATATACTTCAATAAATAATTGTTATATATATATATGTTATCGATGTTGAAATTATTTTATAATACTTATCATCACTGTTAAAAATTATTTACAAACTAACATAAAATCCAGATTATTACAAACGCCTGAAATATCCAATAATGCCATAGTAATAGAAGTAATTGTAGGAAAAATAGTAATAATAATAATAATAATAATAATAAACAAATGATCATTTTCTTCGCTGATTGTGAAGTAACCACAACATCCTGAGTCAACGGTTAGTAATGCAAACATTCTTTTACACTTAACACTACAATTATTATAGCATTCACTCCATTTTACTCCTCACTGTAATTATTAAAATTCTAATTCTACGAGGGGGAGTAGGTGGAGGGAATACATGCAGCCCTCGTTAATCCGTCATATTGTCCTGCTTTTCAATATCAATTATTTCCTTCGACTGTTCTCTCACTTGCAATTGGACATGAAAGGCAATTTTTTTGAAGGCAACTATTTAAAAATCTATCAATTGTTTTATCATCTCTCTTTTTGTTGTATTGTCACAAACAATCTATATATGCCCACTATATGTTCGCTCTTTTTTTTTTCGCTCCTATTTATACTTATACAATTTACATAAAAATCTTTGTATAAAAAACAATGACAGTCCAAAAGTTTTTTTTTTTTGCGGCAGTTATATAAACACATCCTCTTCTCAAAATACTACAGCTATAAATCGTATACACGGTCAGAATAATTTTTTTTTTCCCCTCGATATAATCAAATGAAACTGTATTTTTTTTTTTAAATACAGTTATAATTTAACGTTCCCAAGCGGGGGAATACAATAAATCCTCTTTGGATTAATATTACAGTCTCGTATTTAGATTTTTAGTTTTTTTTTTTTGTTTGTAAAAAAACTTATGTTGTTGTTGTATAATATAATAAAAGTGTGTACGCAGCTCAAAATTTGTGTGCGTAGCTGTGTAAGATTTCTTTGGAGTCTAATAATAAATTCCAAGATAAAAAAAAAATTTTTGTCGACAATGTAAAAATAAAAATTAGCCCGTAGGATTATTTTAAAATCTGTCTGTAAAAGTGAACGAAAGGTCCATTTCTCGATGGTTCAGCTCTCGAGTACAAAAAAATCCAAGAGCCTTCGCCAGCGAATCGATCGAGCAATAAATTTCTCCGTAAAATTTAACGCAGTCTATCTTCTCGATGGCTCCGTAAAGTATCATTATCCTCATGGGAGCTTAGGGTTTTCGGACTTCTATTTTAGAACTTGCTGTTAAAATTCGCCGAATCACATACACAGACAGGGCAATAATACACTGATGAACTCTCTGCATTCATCCTTAAATCTAGCAGATGGTTTCCAACGGTGCGGTTTTGGTGCTCGGATTTTGCGTCACGCTGTCTCCCATGCTTGGCATTCCGTGACTCGTTGTGCTCAGACCATTGCCCTGTCTTCCGGCATTTGCCCGAGGATTTCTGTTGAACAGTCTTTTTAATCCAGCACGCACCTGCGGCTGCCAACCCACGACAATGAAGATAAACAGGCCTTGAAGTGCATTCAGAAGATCCGTAAAGTACCAGAGAGATTGTGGTCCACCAATTGCCCAAGACATAACGTCCGCAATCCACGTTACACCCATGACAATCACCAGCTTCAGGCACACACGTCCAAGGGCAGCTCTGAAAACATTATTTAAAATCACAACTTTAATAATACCTTTTAAACGACTAATTAAAGCAATTTCTATTTTTATCAAGCTAATTATTATGAATGACCGACAGCCATTTGCGCAGGGTAGTAAAGCGAATCTCTGGAAGAAAGGAAAAAAAGATGCACGTCTCAGGATTTACGGTTCAGAAATAGCGACAGTAAGAGAGCCGTGAAGCAAGAAGATGATGATCAAGAGTCACAGAAGATGACAGCAAAATATGCAAGAGAAACATTGTTTTACGTTAATCTATCTCGTCTCATATTCATCAACAACTTTTCTGCCATTAAATCTTTTTGAGATACTCACGTGAACGAAAAAAAAAAAATAAATAAATAAATTCGATGTCAAACCGAGAGGAAATGTGTCTGTGTTCGCGGATATAAATATTTCTTGGTACGAAATTAAATTATATTAATATACTTGTGTACATCTATGTTATTTATATATTTTTTTTTCTCTCTGGCACCACTTCGAGGTGAGTAGTATTTTTTTCATATACATAAAAAACAAGGGGTATACCCGTCGTGTTTTGAGTCTAGATATTTTGTATGGATAAAAATAATACTTTTATCGCTTTCGTCGGGTGGAAATGACGACTCTTGTCATTGGTTAAAGTGTGCAAAAGGCCTTTGCACACCAAGAATTTTAGTGATATAGATGGTACGTAAGAAAACGACGACGACGAGACTCGTGTCTCGCGGGCGGAAAGACGAAACACAGATTTCCACTTGGCAGCGCACGAAATCGAAGGAAGGCAAGAAAAATTGCAAGAAGAGCGGATGGAGAAGAGAAAATGCAGCCAAGCCCCTCATCAGAGAGGGAAAACACGACCACAAGGCAGCATAATTCCTTCTCTATACGTTATATTAACAAAAAAAAAATTCCAACATTAACCGAAGGGGAAAAAAAGTTCAATAGAACTTTTCCCGTGCAATCTTGCCGTCCAGTTGAGTTTTATCTTGATCTGTGTGTCGTCTATCCTTGTCTCACAGTTAAGCCAAACAAAATGGGAATCTTATTGGTACAAGTATAATGGGAAACTATATTCGATTTCATCGTGTGTGGATGTAATTTTGCTCTGATATCCAACATCCATTTCATTTTATCCATGATTCGACAAAGATTTCCTCGTTATATCACATACACACACACTAGTCGTATAAATATAAGTGTCTGATCTGCTCTCTTGCGCTGTGATCCTGCATCGTCAATACCAATTGGAAAATCTCGAAGAAAATTGTGATCCTCGATGTGGAGAGTAAATGGAAAATAACGAGAGCCCAAGTAAAAAGCAATTCGTCGTAGCAACGAGCTGTCTAGATGTTTTCCTCGCTTTCTCAGTAGCTCTAGTGTGATGGAAAAATAACTTTTTCTTACAAGAAAATGTGACGCGAACATGAAAACTTTTTTCAAATTTTTCCATTCCAAAAGACTTTAACTCGACAAACTTTATTTACACTGTATAAAAAAAAGTGTTAAAAATTTTTTTAATTAAGATGAAAAAAATTGAAGATTGAGATATTTTTTAAACTGCTTAGAATTTTTTTTTTTTCAAGAATGAATGACGTTTAAATTTTAAATTTAGATTTATATTTACAAATTTATTAAATGGAAATATCGATGACTTCATGCATCGCCACTGAGCGATGTTTTGAGAGAGAATTATTTTTATGTGCTATTAACTCTATAGTTTTCTTCCTCAATTTCTAATGCCCCTGAGAGATCGCCATTTGGCCTTGGACCAGTGATCTTAAAATGTGTTGATTGTAATTTCGAAGGTTTTGTGGCGGAGGGTGTGAGATTCAACATGAAAATAGAATCAAGATGCTAGTAGAGATGATCTGCGCAGCTTTGGCCGTTTATCACTGTACTACCTGAAATTTTAACGTGAAAATTTTTAATACAGAGCTGGAAAATGTACCTTTCAGTGGTGCTTTTGACAAACTCGCCCTTCCACAAGCCACAAGTCAGCTCGCGAGCAGTGGCGATGAAAAACATGATGTTGATAGCCAAGAGGACACCAATGGGGCCGTAGAAGTACGCCAGGATTTCATTGTCACCTGAGAAAAAAAAAATTTCAATTAGATCGCGACGTATTTTAAATTATATTCGAGTGAGCCTCGACATTCTTGAAATTTATTCGATTTGAGCTGCACTTGCTGGCACGCTATGAAATGAGTTCAATAATAAACCTAGAAACGATTCTGAAGTTTATCCATCTCTGTGCCAATATGATCTTCAGCGAAAATTCTGCTTGAAGGATATGGTTACTAACAACGGAAGTTATTCCGTCGTGTATGAGCATAAACACGTGTTTCTTCAGACACCGGATGTTCCCTGATTTCTCGGCAAACACTGTCTCAAGCTAATATTACAATTTATTTAGTTTACCGCGTGGATAAATATACACGAATAAATTGACACAACTCAAAATACCATGTCTAAATTTGTCAATCATTAATAAATCGTGTCTAATGCCATGGAAAATTTTTTTTCTACCGTTCAAGATTAAATTTAACCCAGTAACTCATTTAAATTCATAAAACAATAGCCTTAGCTATTGTAAAAAAAATTTCTGACCGCCCAACGAGATAAAATGTCAAATTTTGACAAAGTTAATCTACGTATAAGCCCTATTATCACGTTTAAATGATAAGATAACATCTGAGAGAGGAATCATCGACCGATAAATATTTTTGTTGACAGTTTTTAGAGTGTGCTAGCTAGGTTCATAGATTGGAGTAGATTACAACGAGAAGACCGAGTAAAATAGAAAAAAAAAACAACACCATTCGAAGCTAAGTAGATTTCATTTCTATAATTTTGATCTATAAAAACAATTAAAATTGCATGAAAGTAAAAGTTTAGTAAGTCATTTTTCAGATAATTTCATAAGCTTCAATAGGCTCTTTTCAGAAATGAGCTATCTCTTTTCATTTTTAAAATATTCAAGAAATAATAAGTTATAGTAACAGCTTTTTTAGCGGTTTTGAAAATTTTAAATGGCTATAATCTCTATAAACTAATAAACCGCTATTGCTCAAATTCGAACTCGTCTAAGGTAATAACTCAAATAAGTAAATGTATCAAGTTTTATTGAGATCGGTTTAAAACTTTCACAACTATCCTCATGATAAGCCCAGTTACATTACATAAATTTTTTAACCAATGGTATTTTTCAAGTTTAATCAACTAATTACAAGATAATGATAGATTCAGATAAAAATTCTATCATCAGAACAAATGCAATACTTGGATTTTATGAAATCTCTCTAAAAAAAAAAGTTTAAAAAATTGGTAATACCCAACTAACGCAAAAGCTATTAGTGAAAGTAGTTAGAGCGATTGATGCAGAGTAGCTTGGATGAAATATTGTGATGGCAAGCATGGAAATGAGAGTACTGGCAAAGAGGTTAGGGGGTCCTTTGGCTGATTGAGTTTAACGGTAGAGTCATAAAACATTGGTTGGGCACGCGTGGGTATAATTCAATTATGTTTGCTATGGGTATATAGAGTGAAAAACAGCGCTCAAACTCGAAACAACAATTTTTGGCTATTCGCCAAAAACTGCACGACTGTATACAAATAACCGCATAGCGCTTCTATCACCCCGCAGGAGTTGAGTCTGCTAAAAAAACATTATAGTTAATCGCAAATCAATGAATGAAATGAGCAAAAAGGATTAATTAAAATATTAGAAATAGCCTAGAGCATCTGAGGGGTCAAATCAAGGAAAAGTCGTTAGCAAGGGTTTATCAGCAAACGTGAAGGTAACTAGCAGGGGTTTCCAAGCAATTTATTTCGGATTATTGGGTAGCCTAAGTGGGCATACCTTGGACCTGAGGCCTATATGTCGTAAATTTTGTCGAGAGGGATATATATGCGACGCGACCAAGTTAAAAACAGTTTAACACAATTATTTTGATTGAAGGACGTGACGTTAACCCTTGGGGGACAGATAGCTTCAAGCGAGAAAGAGCAAAGTATATATAGAGTGCGTGTGTTCACGTAATGAAAACGCTTGGCTGAATTATCGAATGCCAAAGCCACGAATGAATTCAAATCACCCCGACTATATTGCTAGTGGAGTAAGGGCAACCCCCTGGCGCCTCAACACCATTATTCATTGTGTGCACGTGTTCACAAACGTATACTTTTTATTCTCACACCCTGATCCATCAAAATTAAACATCACCCCACGAAAAATAACTCATTATTAAATCTGCTCAAATTTACCCGATCATTTTTTTAACTGTCTTACATAAAGTTATAAGAATTTGTAAATATATTCGCGTGTAATACCACCCCTAGAGTCGACATCGCGACAGAGTGTACTCTTCGGATTTAGTGTGATAAGTGCTTGCAGCTGTTTTGTGGCCGCGGGGGTTAGAAAGCACCGAGATGAGACAATGGCGAACGAGAGAAGCATGTGTGTACGTTTCACGAGATATTCAGGGAAGAAACTGAGAGTATAACTGTATAGAGAGACAAAAGGAGTAGGGGATTTCGCACGCGGGACCCTCTCGGAGGGGTTACTAGGGGTTAGTTAGAGCTTGGCTGACTGGCGCCAGGTTTATCTCCCTATCTCATCGTCTCGGCTTGTGATACACTACACGCCCAACAAGGCTGATGCTTCTGCACTCTGTTTTTCGAGTAGCAGAAAGAAAACACCCCATCTACCCGCGTTTTGTCCCCCTGGGACACAATTATCCAGATTTACCACCACAAGAATCACTTCATTTTCACAATCGTTGTCTGGAAAAAAAACACGATTTTTTTTTTTCGTTTCTCCGACCCATCGAATCGGAAATCACATCTATTGTTGTAAATGTTATTTTTTTCTGTTGTGCTCACGTGGGGGAAATATTTTTCAGGGTCGATAAGTCAGCGGATTTTTGTTGGACACAGGGGAGGCATGTATCTGCTGCGCACAGAGAGTCATTAGAGGTGGATGGTACACGTGTGTATTTTGGGATTACACACGGGGTGGAGGATTACGTGTGTGCCGTTAAACAACCGCTTACAATATCGCGCGTATATGCAAGCCGTGTGCATTATTCTTACTGTTGAGGACGATGTGGGTATAAAGGTGCCCTTGAGATAATCCAGAAAATGCATATATAGCGGGGGAAGGCTTGAGAACAGTTTAGTAATGCCCGATCATCCCTCTTAATGGCTCAGTGAGCTTATAAAATCTTTTAGGTCAATTGGAATAATTTTTTAATTGAATTTTCTTTTTATCTGCACCCAATAATAAGTTATATAGAAGAAACTTTACCGTAAAACCAGCACTTTTTTTCCCCGAATCTCGGCCTGAGAAAATTGTAGTCGTGCCTCGGGGGTAAATGATCGAGTAGAGCAGCAAGTCCAGCGACTAATAGTGGTAGTCCCCATGCATAGCACCCGTATAATCTCAGTCGAAGAGTTTCTTGGCCCTTTTCCAAACTCGCTGGTCTCAGGTCTCTGCAAAGAAAACAAAAAAATCGTAGAAATAATTTAACATATTATTGTACGGAATAAATTAGGTGACATTATGAGAATTGTATTTTTTTTTTTGAATCCTACTATCTTGGTGATATATCGTAAAGTGATTGGTGCAATTTACGATACGGTCATTTTCAAGCTCTATAATATTCCGAGCGAACTATATGCCATCAAAGCTAGGTTATGACGACGTCAAATTCTGGCGTTTGGATATAACAGTGACGCATAGGTTTATGATGGACGCGCATCACACCCTGCACTGGCTGTTTGATGACGAAATTTCGTTAATAATCGCACCCGATAAATTCCATTGTTCTCCCGGGATATATACACATATATAAACATTAATATAGATATAAATTTGAGGGTATTAAAACGGCTTGCGTTGTGACAATTAAACCACTAGAGCTTCCGATATATGCAATAACCCACAATAATAATGTTGATGATGATAATTTAAATTTTTGATGGCTTCGGCAAATTATTTACCATGTGCTTCATTGAATTTTTCAAAAATCCTGTCATAAATCTAGTACAATTATCATACACAAATTGGAATATTAATTGGAAAATATTATCAAAACATTTTTTAGATTGTCATTTCTCATTTTTAGCGCAAATAATTTTTCATTTGCAAGTGTCGAAATAATTAGTTGTCACTTGTTACACATTTTTATCTATATGTCAAATAAATAAATAAATTAAAATATGTATTAATTGATAAAACATATTCCACAAGATGTAAATAAAAAGAAATAAGACGTTTTGACAGTTACACGTCACTTGTATAACGCACCCGTAGTCGAAATGTGAATTTCTGACTGGATATTTCAAATTTGTTTGAAACTCTACTTAATTGTGACTCAATAATTACGACAGATCGTGGCGGGGAAAGTTTGAAATATTGTTTCGTATGATCAAAGTGAGTTTAATATAACTGATAGCCACGTAACTAGATGACGTTGACGAGAAATATGTTAGACGTACAGGTAATAAATATTTCAAAGGGTGAAATAAGCGCGACTACCCCCATGGCAGGTAAACACGCCTGCGGATATATAATCGTGCTATGTAATTTTGCCATTTCCAGCCCTTTCCATTCCTATATGTCTATCTGCGTCCATTTGTTTATAACTCGCGCTATAGAGGGTGGAATATCCGGAAACTATGGGAGCGAAACTTGCAAGTTGTTGGAGTAAGAGAGAGAATCTCTCGGACCCTGCGAGGACTTGAATATTGAATATCCCGACGCCGCGAATTATCGACTGTTACCCCCTTTTCGTTCATATATATACGCACATCTCCTTAGAACTATATACTATAGACACATATAATAGTATACCTCCCTTATAGCCATCATGTCTGCAATTCACATTTCTATCGATAGACAATGCACTATTAAATATTCCCAAGTTGAAAATCGAAATTAAACGCGTCATATTAAAAAGTTTAACGATTAACTTTCAAATTTTCAACAAGATTCTGTGGCTTGTTGTTGGTAAATCATAGAACATTAAATTTTAAAATATTCAACAGTCAGATAACTCGTTCAGAAGTTGGAAAACAAATTACAGGGAAGTAATTACGATAAAAATCACATTTTTCATTTGACAGTAAAAGTGAAAAAAACATTTTTTTTTTCTAGTTTATGACGAATTTAAATTAAATGAGGAGGAAAAATTCTTGAAAATGAAATTTAATATTCGCACATTCATTTATAAATGCGTATACTTCCTCTGTTTAGTTAATTTTCTGTTTAACAAATTTAATGGAAATTCAAATTGTGTCGCATGACAGCATGTGTTTATAAAAATATTGAAATAGTTATATTTTCAAGAGTTGTAGTATTCAATGAATCAAGTTGGAAAAATTGCCTCTAATTGATAAGTCATACAAAGAAACGTTATTCTTCATACATCCGTGCAATATGTGTGTACGGCACATACAACAGACAAGATAATGATACTAGTTAAACTGGTCGCGGACTAATTGGCACGCCACACTGGCTGCCAATAAGCGTCCTATTCAGAACACACCACTCGAGCCTCTCTCTGATGACGAGCGTATAGTGGCAAAACGATGAATTATTGCTCTTCTTCTCTCTATTTTCCGCAGTATTTTTTTTTCCTTTTCCTCTATTTTCATTCGATTATTCTCACGGTGAGAGCGCGGCAGTACAGGAAATATACTGAGGGGCAAAAAAAAAAAAAACCGAGAGAATTGACAACTTTGCCGACTAGACGTGAAAGGATGTAGTGAATAACGATCCTTTGAGGATTGATAATGAGGATCTATCTTGTGCTTGACTGTTCGTGGGAAATTGTCCAGTGTGTATATTGAAAGCAGATATTTCACCATTAAATACACCTTCAAAAAAATAAAACTACCATATAAAAAAACGAAAGAAAATTCTGAGACGAAAAATTTTCTTCTTGCATCAACGCTATAATTTTTATTACTCCTAAAAGTTATCAGCAACGAGCACACGCTCTAAATGTAACGACTATAATTACTTCTTGGGCCACAGAAATAAGTATACAGAGTTCTCTTTAAGTCGCTATAGTCTCAGTCTAATAATAACTTTGAAAACCTTCTCTCTACCTTCATTTCCACCATTTATACACAATCGTTCTGCACCATTCCTACAATTTTCCAAATCTTAAAAAACCTGCCCTCACAATATATAGAGGGAGAAACGAAAAAAAAAGGAAGATATTTACTGATAAACCAACTGGCTCCTGTTTTACAAAACAATAAAATTTTCAACGAGGTCTCTCTCTCTCTCTCTATTGGCAAGGAATACATTTCCACTGGCAACTTGCCTTATTCTCGCCGCCGTGCAATGGCTACTGCTGCAAGGTACATCCGACCAAGGAGGATACAACCAAACCAAACAGGATGACGAGGAGAAAAAAAATTATTGTGGAGAGGAAAAAGCATGAGGAGAGATGAACAATGGCGATCGATTTCATCGAGAGGATGTAACATGAAATTCCAACTAAGTATAAGTATTTCTTCTTCTCGTCCGTTGTGTCTCTGACACATATGAGCTCTGAGGAACCGCATCAGAAAAAACGGCATCATCGGTAAAAGTATTTAATTGAGTAAGCGAGGCATAGATAAAATAAAAAAAAACTCTTAAAGGATAAATTGTTTGTGGAGCAATTTCTAAAGACGAATCCACTGAGAATTGAAGTTCTTTGACGCAATTTTCAGGGACATAGACTGACTGAAGTGGGTAAAAAGACCTTTTCAGTCGACGGAAAAATGTCGTCGACAAGCCATCAGTGTTGTTTACACTGAATTTCGAGCGAGGCAGACAGAGAATGAGACTTGAACACGCATACGAGACACATACCCGTGTGGCGGGTCCTCGAGACTTGTAGAGTTTCCACGAGCACTTGTACCCTTTTACACGCACCCCAACGTCTTCTAAGCACTGCGAGGAAAAGAAATGAGTGGCGGGGAAGCACGTGAAAGGATGGCAGTGGTGTTTGAGGACCAGAGAGCAGGCGCAGAGGGATGAAAGAGGATGCTTGTAGGGTGGGTGCGATTGTTCGGCGGTTCGCGGAGTGGTTATCTGCAAATGAAGGGCTGCAAATACCACAGTGGAGTGAGACACACGCTGATGCACTCTCATGGTGAGTCTGTGGTTGACTATAGACCAGGCCAAATCATTTCCACTTCAGTAGACGCTCGAAAACTCGATTAAATCAACTATAAAAATTTACAGCTGCCTCCAGACAATCCGCTGAGATGCCATCTCTGAAGGCTTTCAACCGACCTTGAACCGTGCAGTCTGTCTAATCTGACTGATGGATCGATGAAACGAGTGTTTAACCTAGTAGAACGTCCAGGTTCCAGGTTTGTAAATAATCTTGGAGTCGTATTTTTTCAGTCAATTGACGCGGTAAACTGAATAATGGCTTCAGTTGAGAATGATTGCAGTGATTACTACTGCTAGAGCAGCCCGCCAGTCGCTTTTTCGAGGGTCCTCGCGCTCTCCGATACGTTACAGTCTGTTGATTCTAGTTACAGAACAACTGCCGGATTTCCATTCACCCTCGCTCATCAATCACGGCGGGAAATTGCACAAAATTCTTGAGATTTGTCGGGTATATAGTTGATATCCAGCAAGCTCTTCATACCGTATGTATGACGCCAGAGAGTATGAGGCATCAAATTGTCCAAGACACGCCCGCGTCATGTCGCGCGCGATGCGGCTTGGCCATAAATTCCAACGGTCGTTCACATTCATTCAATGAATGTTCTCAAGAGTTTTTTCTCTCTTCCTTCCTTCCTTCCTTTCTCCGTAGTTTGATTTTCTTTTTAATGTTTATAGTAAGGATGTTTGTGACTTTTATTTCACATTCGTGTATTTACTCTTGCTGCAGCTACATCGTTGGCCTCTGCCAGATGAAATTAACTCATTGTACGAGGCAGATAAGAGGGCACAGTATGCCTCGTTGTTTACTGTATCCTGAAATAAATAGATTAATAAATTATTCTTTTATTTTATTGCTTTCTCAAGTTGCCTCATGAATATTCCGGATAAATGCACAACTTGATGGATCAATTTGACATTTTAAGGAGCCTGAATAATTTATGATCTGTTGATTAAAATTGCCAATGAGTCTTTCAGATAATATTAAATCACAACACATATAGGTTATTTTAAAAAAGTCTGAAAAAATTAGTAGATAGGCGATATGTATACAGAGTAATTTCAATATGTCATATAGAGCTTTAAAAACTTTTAACTCTCTGGGAGAATAAAAAAATATAGTCACACGCTGAATGTATATGTTTTGATTTCAGTCCAGAGAGTGACTTGTCCACGTGGAACACGAGTTTTAATTAAACTCCATGGCGTATACCCCGAGAGTCCCTCTCTCTACTACTCTTCCGATATTCAAATCAGAAAGCCGCATTTTGGGGTGAGTTGTGTCTGGAGGCCGCGTGTCTCTCTCTCACTAATTTCCTCTCACTCACGCTGACGCCTCTTTCAGGGGCGAGTCATAACAGCCTGATGGCACCAGATGGCCGAACCTCGACTACGCTATGTGTCTCTTGGAGAAAAAGGTGAGTGTTAGCCTCTCTAGCAAGCCTGCTATATCAATCTCGCTTCACGACACTGCAAAACATCCACCTAGAAAATATATTCGACGATTAATTTACAAAATTTCAAGGTAGACTCGTGAAAAGATCATTTATCTCAGCCTGCGATGAATAATTGTGTGACGATTTTTCTTAAAAAATTTTCACCATCGATAAAGGTAATTTTTCAGTTGGTTTTTTTTTCTTTTACGGGCCAATGAAGAGGTTCAAGGAAGTGGAAAAAAGTTTCTCGAGACCTTTTGAATTTTGCAATAGCGTGACACTCCTCTCTCTCGTCACTGTCGTGGAATTTCAACGAGTGAGAACGGGTATATGGCACTTGTAAGTGAGTATGTGATGGTTAATGAATTAAACTGCGTTCTCACCACGTCGTTCGTCGACTATTAACCCCAACGGACGACCCTTCCGCAACTTCAAGGCAATGCAGCCACTTTTATTACACTTGGATGTCGTTTTTTCCTCTTTTTCTTTGTCCTTTTGCATCTGGCGTTGTCGTTGTCTTCTTCCACCGGGTGTAATTACGAGCCAGTAAATAACGGAAAATTAATCCAACAGCGAGTGTATATGTGGTGTCGAAACCTTCGTTGTAGCCTTGAGTAATTGCTGAGGTCATGAAATATTTTTTCTTTTTTTTCCACTGCGCGGGAATTTCATTGCGACATTCAGAAGGAATATATTCAACGAGATGTTGAGGAATGCCGGTAATTAAATTGTTAGGTAAAAATAGTAGGATATTATAGTGTTGTTTACGTATTTTTTTTTTTTTTTTGTATATGATGAATTAATTAATTATTCATGCATAAACATAAATATTTATATAAGATGATATAGTCTAGTGGCATCGCTAAAAGGTAGGAGAAATATGAGACGCTTTGTTCTCAAATATCTTGAAGATGCAATCGATATTATTGTACAAACTACCGCATATTAAATTATAACACTGTAAAAATTGTTGGAAATATTTTAAGAAAAAAAAAAAATTCTCAGTTGAATTCTGAGAGCTTTTGGTAATTTTTGTGGTTTTTCGCGAATAACTTGAGAACCATGCAAGATAATCGAATGAGTCTTAATTCAAATTATAGAAAATTAAATTCTCTACAAAAAACTATTCTATAAAAAAATTTTTATCTAGATTAGTTTTTAAGATATTTGAAAAAATTAAAATTTCAAAAAATTGATAATATCTCAAAAATGACGACAGCTGATAAAAATTTTGAATATACGTTTTTTGTAGGGAATTTAATTTCCTATAATTTGGTTTTAGAATTATTGCATTATCTACAATAGTTTCGGAGATAATGTGAAAAAACTGAAAAAATCATCAAAATCGCGAAATTTCCAAAGGGAAAATCCCCTTTCGAAAATTTTTTCCAAAAAAAATTTTTTTTTCTTCATCACTCAAACGTTATAAAAATAACTTTTTAGCCCATTTTGAATGATTAGAAGAGGAAAAAAATTTTGCTTGACAAAAAAACCGTATATTCAACACGAAATTCCTGACTTCTTCATAAAAAACCTAAAATAATTGCTAGACAGAGTTGTTTGACCTGTACATATACATAAGCACACTTGTAGAGAATTAAATTCTCTAAAAAAAAGAGCTAGGACAACCAACCCAACAATATTTTCTCAACTCGCAAAAAAAATCGAAATGAAATTGTTTGACGGTCAGGAATGATTGACTAATGTTTTTCCGCACGTCAATCACTGGATTCCTATATACATTCTCCAATATTGACAGTGTTTATCTCGACTGCCTGAAGGACAATGGAGTAGTCTGCTCACAATGGCAATAACGGACAACGATGCGTAGTGGGTTATTGAGACTAAGCACTGGAGCATAATCAAGTCGAATCGCAGGAGCTTCCGCAGTGATTTCCGAAGAGCAGCAAACTTGAACCTGGAGATCCTTGTATGTAGCAATATAGCATCATGCATCATGGCTATACTGCAGGTTCAATGGAAATTCCAGAATAATTCCTACAACTCTATCTCATTTAGTCGATAATTTCCGCTGCAGAGATATTTCAGTTGAGAGCGAGCGAGAGAGAGCGGAGCGTTGCATGCAAATTCAGGTCCACCATTCCCCTCTCGCCCAATATTTTGGCATAAATAGAATAGACGTGACCACCCGGCTCGTGTTATGGCACGCGAATACATATTCACAAGTGCCTGCTGGAAAATCAGAAATCCATTAGCCACAGGCTTTGTTCCACGCGCTATATAACCGCACACATCAACGAAAAAAAAAAAAAAATCAAGAATTTTTTCTACACGCAAAAAAAAAACAAAATCCACACTCGATAAATGCCAGAGTTAATTGCCCTGGACATTTTTTTCCAGGCAACGAGAACAAAAAAAAAAATCCCCAACATTTTTTTTTTCAAACAAAAATTTAGCACAGATAAATAACCCGAGCATGATGTCATATTTCTTTGACAATTAATTGCGCCCAATTCACCTAATCGATCGCACCTGTACCACGCACGTTACTCTCACGGGATTACAGCAGTATATATACCAGAGGTCAGTTTTAAATATAAAAAAAAAATAAACGTGCCCTCGACAATTAATTTCCTCAGAGAATATAATCACGGCTGATTGACGAGCGATGGAACGCAATGAATTAATTATACACCTAGGATTTAATTAATTGGAGGATAATTAATCAGAGAGAGGTTGTGGTGGGCTGTCGGTGGTGGTGGTGAAGGAGTACACATGCAGCCCAGGCAGGCAAATAGTCGGAAAGCTTGAAATTGCGAGCCAGGGTGGAAATTTCTGCCTATCTCACCAACTTCTTGGTATGTCACCGTGTGATGGTACTGCCTGTAAGACACCCCACTCACAAGTGCACAATTGATCACTGAAAATTGTAAATGATTAATTAACACTGTAACATCGTCATTTGCCCGCTTGATCTCGCTGCAATCATGATTTTTCCGCGACGACTTTATGCTGACAATGCACTCGATCGCGACTATAATCAGCGTAATGCAAATTTAAAATGCACTGCTGGGCTAAGTGTACTTGATTTATTAAACAAAATGATACTAGAAAAGATATGTCAATAGATTTGATTATCCATTTACCTATAATTTAAGTAAAAGCACGTCATCGATTTATCGAAAGAGGTGCTGGCTTTTTCCCCGGCCTTTCAACGCGGATCAAAGAGGCTTGAGAGAGTATAATATGCTATATGCGTTATGCATTGATAGCACGGAGGACTAGAAGAAAATTAACTAAAGTGCAGTACGGTAAAAAAAAAGGTCATGAAAATTCATTTTTCCCCTTAGAAAAAAAAAAAAAAACGAATCCAAGAGAAAAATTATTTTTCGTTATACAATGAAGCACACGAACAATTGCTGGGAATATTTATATTCATAGATGTTGCGCCAGAGAGTCTAACGAGGAACAAAGTAAAGGCTGAGGACGGAAATCCTCGATGAAAGCTGAGGTGAGAGTCAAAAAAAAAAATATAGACGTCTCAGAGTGTTTTGCCTCTGGCAAAAGAGCTCGAAAAGTCGAGCTGCATTATATTTACAATAAGTTGGTCATGGGGAAGAAGAAATAAAAGAGAAAAATATAAAAAAAAAACCTACGATAAGTCTACACACGAAAGTTCAAACCGGATTTTCGTAGTGGGGGCTTTTCCTTGGCATTCATGCCACACAATTTACTCAAGACACATATATATATATATTTATTCCTCTTTGTTCTTCCATTGCTACTGTAAAATTTGGTTTTCCAAAAAAGTAAAATTATAAATAAAAATATCTCCAGTTTGGCATACTCTTGCAGAGTCTCTGACCCAGCCATGTGTCTTGAAACATACGAGAAAAAAATAGAAAAACCTTGAAAAAAATTTTGCAAAAGCTGAACTAGAACAGTTAAACAGTGGTAATTTGACGCCAGGTCATGAAGGAAGTTGGGATGGTTGAAGAAGTTGTGAGGACAGTTAGGAGATTACTATTTTAACGGGACCTAGAGCAGAGAGTCGAGCAAGTTGACTGCCCACGAAGATGGCGAATAATTGCTCAACGAGGTATTCTCAATTGTGTATTCCGATTTTCTTTCGTCGTTTCAACTTTGTCTCCATGACTTCGTGAATAGTATTTGCGACTCCTGCGCGTGACTATACATCCAAGTGTCGAGTTTACTTTTTAAACTTGGAGTAGAGGGCTTTGAGAGTGGCAAAAGCCACAGCACACGGGACCCTCTCGTGAGTGGGCAGGGTTGACGCGATCAGGCAGCTCCCACGGTTGGTTAACCTGTGAATTAACTTGTCGAGAAGTGAGGCACCAAAAGTGGTAGAGTGTATAAAATGGCCGGGGAATAATCCATGGTTGGTAAAAAAAAAAAGGTATCGTGTTACGTAGTAGGCAAAACGCGGATGGAAAATGGCACACAAGTTTCCGGTGCTCCCACTGGCGCTTGGCCGTTTCCGCTTACCGTAACACACGAAATCCCTCTCTCCCTCTTTTTAACTTGATGCGCTACTACTCCCACTCTGCAGAGGGTTGCGATCTCCGGGAAAATTAGTTCCGGGACAACCTTCCGGGGTGACAACGACGACGAAATGGAAACCACTGAGCCAATTGCTTAATTACTACCACGTCTCTTCTTTCACTAACTCTGTTACTATTAACTACTATCTGTCCTCATTGTAAATGGGGGTTGAATGTAATCAGGATGCCGCCGTTTAGTGCGCGGACTCTTCAAGCCCACGTTAATTTACTTCATGACAAAGTACGACAAAGAAAAAAAAAATTAGAGATCTCAGTTTATAATACACTCGACCCGATTGCCAGCCTCATCATCATTTGCTTTTTCAGACTCTCAATTTATATTTTACGTCACACTAATGCGAAAAAGGGCGACTTTGATATTTTTTGTAATTTTACATATATTTATAGCGAGAAAACTAAAAAACACTTTTTGTTATAAATTGAATTTATGAAGAGGATGAGTTGGCTCAACACTCGTGAGGATAGATTTTGCGTTTATACAAACTCGTGTGAGCTTAAAAAAATGGTTTTTTTGTTACTTTCACTGAAGGGATATTAATTGGACTGGCAGGAGCTGAAATCCTCCGTGAATAGCCGTCGCTCTGGACTTTTGTGCCTCGGCATATGATACCGTACACACACTGCACTGAAAATGATGATTATCAATGCGCGAGCTCGCTGGCACAAACTCTCTCTCTACTCGGCCTGCATCCTGGCGCGATATCAACACACTTGGCTTCTCGCAATTGATCCGAAACGGAGTATCTGGGTTGTGCAGTATAGCACAAGATACACGAGGAGGGAGAGCGTTCATTAAGGCCCTGGCAATCTGGCTACGTCGATTAGGCAATACCCTGAGGTATAGTTCTATATCTTCATTAGTGATGATCCCAGTCCTGTGTCCCATCTCTCAAACGTGTTTTGTACATCAGCTATTTTGGTGTTATGTGTGCAGTGTATAAGACAAATCGGTTGAAATTTACAATTTTACAGTTGTTCAAACAGATATATAAATTCTATACGATAACTCCTTTTCTGAAACATTTCTCAAAAATTCTAAAAAAATTCTCTCATCTAAAAATGCAGCCACAAAATATAATTATTATATCAGAATTATCAGGCTTATCGAACTTTCCCACGAAAATTCTCAGTTGTTCTCGGGTTTTTGGTGAGTGCGGTGAATTAAAATTTTTTGCATATATTTCCATTTTGCTAATTTTTTCAAAACATTAAAAAATACTTTCATGTGAATTTCACGTAAAATCTACTGCTTGCATTGAAAAAACTTCTTTGAAAATTAATATAAATCGATATATAAAAATAGTATATACATAGTAAATATTTTTTATATAAAATTTTTTAATTCCATATATATGTTGGAGGGTAAGAGTTTTGCCAAACTCAGCGATAATATCCCCGTTTTGCTTGAGAAGAAAGTTTTTCCAAGTTTATGATGGATGAATCCTGTTCCAGAGGATCGTAATGCTGTATTCTTGCCAGTGTATCATCTTCAAAAATTATTAATCTCCACGACATTGTAAAAAAATATTCTTATCATCAGAGCTGAATGTTAATTAGTAGATTTACTAATTGCTCCTTTGCACGTCAATGCCAGAGCACCACACAGTTTGGCCTGGAGGCCTCTAATACTCGCACTCAGTTTGGTGTTTCCTTTGGCACACGAGAGCTTCGAGGAAACGTTTACACCTGTGCGTGATCGCGTGCAAACTTTCTTTACTCGCGCGCCCCAACTCTGCTCAACTCCGTGACTAATCCGGTCTCAGGATCAATGTTGAAAAGTACAGAGGAAAAGGTTAACAGCAATTACAAGTCGATTGGAGAATGATTAATGTTGGAATATTGATGTTTCAGGCCTGGGAAATCCACCAGACTGCGCGCAAATAATTTTTTTTCATCCAAAAAAATTCAACGTAAACTTTCGTAAAAAATTTAACAGGTGAGTTTTTTATGGTTTTTTTTTTTTTTCAATCCAATAACTCATTAACTATGCAAAATAATGAAAAATGTCATGAGACTAAATTAATTTGGCATAAAATTTTCTCAAAAAAATATTCAGTAAATTTTTTCAATATACTGCTTTATTTTCGAGATATTTTGAAAAAATAAAAATTTAAAAAAATCAGTAATATCTCGAAAACTTAAAGAGATACAAAAAAATTTATAGAATATTTTTTGTGGGGAATTTAATTGCACATTATGATTTTAGGTTGTCCAATTTGGATATAATCAAACAAAGATAATAATGAAGATTTTAAACTTAATTTTCTTTGCAATATTACACTCACGTTTCAATGTAATTGCTTCAATGTCGAACGTGATCCACTTGGACGCGATTTCGTTTGTCTTTCATCCAGAGTATATCGAAGCTTGGGTTAAAGGCGTTTCTCATAGTAGTCAAGGTGCCTGGCACCGCTTGGTCCTCTCCATTAGTCGACCAAGCCTTTTCGTATCCTCAGGCAATCTTCTTTGTTATTTTCACTCTTTTTATTTTCGTGTGTTCCTCCTCCTCGTCAGTTGAGAATTTGTGCTGGCGTAAGCAAGTCGATTTAGTTGCAACCTCTTCATGAAGATTTCCTGACAGTCGTGCGCGCAGCGATATACACAGGTGTGAAAGTAGTAGTGGTTGTTGCGAGCACTGAGTAATAGTATTCTCTGAGGTGCCAACTCAACTTGCTCCACACCTCTCTCTCTCACTAGACTGACACTAATTTAGGGAAGCAAGGGGAAATTGTATTTTGGCGATTATAACTCGCCCAACTCGCGCAACTGACACTCTCTCAGTTTTAACAGGAAATTTATGTCATTAAAATTATATATCTATATAGTTGTAAATATTTCAAAGATTATTTCCTCTAAGGAAAAATTTTTAATTTCAAATAATTTCAACGTGATTATACCCCGACGATATAAAAAGTGATATATCATTCAAGATTGCAGACAAAAAATTGAAAAAATTTCTCAATTTCCATTTATTAATGTTTTTTTTTCTTGTATAGCCTTAGCTTAAATTTAATTTTTTAAATTATTGTTTATAAGATTGAATAAATAATTCGTGCAAGTATTGGCAAAAAAAAAAAACGTAAAAAAGAGTCATTATGAGGTTTTTGGTATTTTTTCAGTAGAATAAACTATGCTATGTCGGCAAAAATAGGTTGTTTCCGGTTTTTTTCACTTGGTTCGAACCAATTCTAACAATGACTTTTTAAGACGTTTTAGTAAGCTGAAAATTTTTTTTTACTTTTTTTATTTTTTCAAAGGGGTATACCGTTTGGATATTTCGCAAATTTTATAATTTTTTTTAGTTTTCTGCTGATAACTCGACAAATACGGGAGATATTGAAAAATTTTATTAAACCTAAATAATTGCGGGTTAAATTATCTACAAAAAATATTAAATAAAGATTTTCATAACTGTCTCGGTTTTTGAGATATTACGAATTTTTGAAAATTTGTATTTTTCAAAATATCTCGAAAATAAGGTGAAATATCAAAAAAAAATTACTCTACATTTTTTGTAGAGAATAAAATTTTGAATTATTTAACTGCAGTAACATTTTGCGTTATTTCGCTTAGTTGATGAGTTATCGTCAAAAAATCAAAAAATCACGAAATATCTTTAAGGAATATCCCTTTGAAAATTTGACGAAAAAAAAAAAAATTTTTTTTATCTCAACCAGGCATCTTAAAATACATCCATAATTCTTAGTTTGACGATTTTTTTCGAAAATCAACTTTACCGTGGTTGCATAGCGGATTTCCAACAGGAAATATGACTTTACTGAGAAATTTTCGTCTTTTCTTCCTCGAAGAAACATGACCTAATACTTGTTTTGACCACTCTCATCCCTTGAGATTTACTTTCTGTTCCGTGACATTAGTATTTCGTAGAATCCAACACAACCTTAATAACGAGTGTCTAACGCTCTGGAATATACAAGCTTTTAGCCTTGCAAAATACTTCAGACACATAAATCTCAATGCAGAGCACATTGTACAGTGAGGATACACTTGGAGAAAAAGTTTTTCTCACATTTTAAGATGGCTTCTTAAGATAGACGACAAGGCCAAGTGGCAAGTGATAGGAAGGAAAACACAAATCTCGAAGGGGATTATCGTGTTAATTCACATTATGGCGCTGGATTTTCTGCAGTTGGGCGAAGGAGAGGACGCTGAATTTGAGGGTAGATATCCACTTACTCAGATTGAGTTGTAGAGATAAACCAACTGAGATTGCAGCAAAACGACTAGCTTAATTCAACCCTTAAATAAATTATATAGCCTCAAAAAAAAAAAAACAAATTGTGCAATAATGTTTATTTTGATATAACCAACGATATGGGAGCCGGTTTTATCTTATTTTCTAGATGGATTGCGGCATACTGGCTTTTGGTTGACGTGGCGGAAGAAAAGACGAGCAATATTCGAGTGGCGCGACGTGGCGGCCCAGGGTTGTGTGATGTTGGAGCCGCAAAAAGTGTCAGAAGTCAGAGAGTAAGAATCACGCGAGACGAAACGACGGATAGGATGGATGAGAAACAAGCCGTGAAAACGAGACACACAACGGCTACATATATATATACCTGAATGAAGGAAAAAAATGACAAAGGGGGAATATGGCATGAAGCGGATTGGGGAATGCAATATAACGCTACAGCAACGCATGAAAACTCAATTCAATCCAGACATTTTTGCTTGGCTAGCATGTTGCCAATGATATAAGTGTCAGAATGCCACAAAATCTCAGTAAATTAATATATTTCCCCTGAAAAATCACCAGAGTCAAGTTGGAAAAGAAAAAAATTTTATTTCTTCTTTTTGACAAAAGTTTTAAATTCAAATGCAATGATGAGTTGAGCATCACTGAGTCTTTCGTATCATGCAACGAGTCATGAGTTAATCTAATAGAAGATCACAATGGCTCAGCGATTACGCTGATCGAAGCTGATGCTCATTTTATTTCCTCGTGGTAAAATTCTTTTTTTTTTTTTTCAATGGATGATGACTTTGAATATGATGGTATAAATGTGGGCGGAATTAAATAGAAAATGTTTAGGACTTTTATTCGTTTTATTAGGGATGGTGCAGTGCAATATACGACTTGGGTAATGCACTTTGTATGCAAGATATGCATTTGCTTCGCACGAATACACCTTTTTCTCGGGGGTTTATCTTCTCTCCTTGGTGCGAGATAAAAAAAAAATCAGTATTCCGCTTTCAGCTCTCAATAATGTGACATTCGTGCGTGTAAACTATCCTACCCTAGTTGCAAAAGTGTTTTGAAAATTTTTTTATTTCTATTTTATATGAAAAAAAAAAATTTTTTTTATCTACAGAAAAAAAAAATAAAATTTATCAAATCGTATTTATCTTGAAAAATACTGGATTTATGAAATTTTTCATTGAGATATTTTTTGTAGCTCTTAAAATTCTCTACAAAAAAGCTTAAATCCAAAAATCTCGTATTTTTAATCCTCTTCTCGATATTTAAAAAATTAAAAAATAAAATTTTTCAATTTTTCGTTAATTTTATTCATAAAAAAATTCAAAGTCCAAGTTGAAAAAATAAAAAATAAATCTGTAAACATAACGACAAGTGTAAAATATAAATATATCCGATAAATAAATCAGGTATTACGTGTAATTGTAATGACATTCACGAAGAGTGAGGTATTGGCACGATTTCACGGTCTCTCAGAGGATATCCTATTTCCCCAAGGAATTTACTATAGACAGAGCGACTAGATACCACACACGAGTGACCGAGAGACTAGAGTATTTTACCGCAGCATTGACAGCAAGCGGACAGAAAGGACAAGCATGGAATTTTCTAAATAAAGAAGCTCTTCTACACTTTGAATGCGATTTTATTCCATTTTATCCAACTCAAAAATTTTTTTTCGCTCTTTATCTTTCAGAAACCGCGCTCAAACATTTGGTAGTCGCAACGACGACGACAATGTGCATCAGCAGAGGTCCAGAGAGCACACGTGAATCCATTTTAGAAAGCCCTCTCTTCAACAATTCCAAACGTGTCTTAAATTTTTTTTATTTCCCCCAGTGTTTTTACAACCGTCAAACTTGACTCTGACGATAAAATCCAGTTTATCGGAATGACAGAGTAAATATAAAAATATAACAAGGCAATTATTAAATTCCTCTAACAAAGTTATTTCCAATTTTTTCTTTCTGAACGAATCGAAAAATTGATTGGCAAAGCGAGATAAAGATGAGGAGGCAGGTGTGGCAATTGTGCAGGAGGCAGGTGAGGAGAATAGAGACACGACCTGATGCACTGGCAGCTCAGGCAGGTCGCTGACACCAAGAGTTCTACCTCTTCCTCCTACAGATCCACCACTTAACCTCTGAGACTACCTATATCCACTTGGATATCCTCAATCGAACCTACAAATAACTATACATGAACATAATCTATGGTCTGGCCAACGTCAATGCTGGTTTTTACATGGAAATTGAATAGCTATAACGAACTTGGTAAGACTGGCACGGAAATCCGTGTTCTGAATCTTAAAAACTCACGAGCAAATGATTCACCGCACCCAAAAGCAAAAGAAAAAACTAATAATAATAAAATTGAACCGCGCAAGTTTCAATATCATGACCAAGCGAAATTCAATATGCGAGTGCAACGCATCATCTATTTCTATATATCATCAATTCAACAGTTTTTTCCACGACTCATCCAACGAAATGACGTTTCTAAAGCTCCGTGTCATGTAAATAGGCTTGATGAAAAATTAATCTAAAGCTTGATGATGAAAAGGTAGAAAAAAAAACAATGAAAACAATTTTATCTGATAAAGTTGAATCTTGTTCTTTGAAGGCTGGAGATTTCAAGTCCCTCTGGAGTTCACAAGGCAACCTCTAGTCGTCACGCTTGTGGTTTACGTAGTGCTTTGGCTTGGCCGATAGCTTGAAACTGCTTGCTGATAGTTTGAAACCCGGACGGCTAGCTCGAGAAAGAGCGCCAGTCTGTGTTGACCTTGGTTGCCCCTTTTCCAGCGGGAAACCAGAGAGAATTCTTCTCCCATCCGAGGTTCTTGGCCTCGCAACGGTCACGTGAAACCTCTGCTAGCTCAATCGCATTGCAGAATAACTTGGGAAATATTTAGAAAATAATTTTATCACATTAAATCGATCGGAAAAAAATGAGAAAACAACGAATTATCCACGTGAATTTTTCAACTGGCAAATTCATGATAAACTTCGAATTAAACTATAGTCAGGACTTGCTTTAGCTTGCAATGAGACTAACGGTCCCGCTAATCCAAGCGAACCGAGTTAAATTATGGAGATAATTGGCGCGAGAATGTGAATCTCAACTGTTCCAGGTTCACAGTTCAATGGGCCTATTCTTTAAGCATTATTTCCTCTCTTGGGATTTTTATCATATCATTTTTCACGTGAAATAATTAATATAGTGTTAAAAGAGGACACGAGAAAAATTATTTAACCGTTATATGTTCGTATTACATAATATTAACCAGTCGACCGAGTGATCTTGATTAAATTTCTCACCTTTCAACCTGTTTTTCAACAGTTCATCAGTTTAATTCACTTAAATTATCCTCAGTAGAACCTTAATCTATTACCTAGAATCTTATTCCTCAACTTGCAAACACTACTTTACCCATCTAAATTCGTTGAAAACTTGTTTAAAAGCTCAATAATAAATTGCAAGTAGGTTATGTGTTGCTTCTGCAACTTGAGAGACGAAGAAATTGTAACAAATAAATTAACACTGCGACAAACTACTAATTGGATATCTCATTCTCGAGTCTGTCTCACTGTAAAAAATTGTTAAAGACATACTTGATTGGTTAGAAATACATCAAATAACCGCGTGTGTATATATAGGTGGAACTTTTCAATTAGGCCAAGTTGGCAACATTAATGAAGCCCGGACAGAAGTTTCGTTGTAACTTGGACTTTTAGTTAAGAATATATTCTATAGAGCAACGAAACATAAATTTCGAATTTTTTTTTTTTTCACGTGACCAAATACACTGAATAAATTTATCCAGAGTAATTAAAAAATAGAAATATTATAAATGACTCACCGGAATGTCCACCAGATATTGAAGCACATGGTATTGAGCCAGAAGAATGCAGCAAGGAAGAAAAAATGTGCCATGATTGCTGCAATAGAAAAAAAATTACAATTTAAGTCGTAAATTTCAAGTTTACATTTAATTTTTTTTATATTAAAAATTATCTTTCCATTAAATTTAACAATTTAACCAGTAAATATTTAATTATAAAGAGAATGAAGGTGAAATATTATTTCCTCTAAAAATTTAGAGAGGTTTTTTTTTTAAATTATTGATATTGCAGACTGATTCGTGTATTTTTTTTTCAATAAGCCGATGAAATTTCCGATTTCTCTAATTTAATAAATTCAATAAATCTCGTGAGAGTTAGAGTGCGTTGAGTAGCCGATATTCTAGGAGAAGAAGCCGTGGTGCAACGGCGACGAATTATTCATCAGGGTGTTGGCGCAAGCTCGTCTCTGGAGACTTCAAGACAGCAGAAGTGGCGCGCGCGAGAGGGAGGAAAACTTTGGCTTTCACGATCGGCTTTTGTGCGCGCGGCGGCTACAACACGAGCGTATACCACTATATATGTAGGTACACCACAAAACGCCCGAGAACAGCAAGAATACTGTCCATAAATTTTTGACAGACTTGTTAACCCTCACCTTTAGAAATCTTAAGCCATTATGAATCGCTCTCACGAGCTGACAGCCGAGCATTAATTTATAATAACGCAATCTCACAATTTCCATGGGTATAATTCACAGAAAAAAAAGTTTTTTTATTTGTCATTCAACATTTTTTAACAATTACCCGGCGACAATGATGACATTGTTTCTCATACAGCACGCACCCACAGGGATAGAGGGGTGCTCTCCACTGAGAGGCATTTATCGCTCGAGATTCCTCGCTGGGAAATAATTAAATTTCCTAAACTAATTACCAGGTCGTAGCAATTATAACTTGAGAGGTAAACAGGCGACATTTATTTTCCCCTGTGCTTGACCCCTCGGCCTTCATTTTATACATTCATATGAAATTATTTATCCTCATTGACCCCTTTGGTGCGGTATAACCCTTTGGGGAATTCACGTCTCCAAAGGGTTTAAGTATGATATAGTTATTCGCGGAGATTTTAAAAAACTAAATAAACCAGATAATGAAATATTTTATCACAGTAAAATTCGTCCTGACCGGGTATTTTAATCGGTAAAAATTATCTGAGGCAAGTATAAATAAAAATATGACCAGTACAAACTCTCGGGGGGTGTTTGGAAGTGATTCCCGGTTGGTAAAAATATTTACGACCCCTTAAACCCTGCGATGCACCATTATCTCGTTCCGTCTTGATCTTGTAAAATTTCTAATAGTTCTGTTTAGAATAATTTAAATCACACGTAAACAAAAAATAATCAAAAAATATCGACATTAGATCGTGGCTTCAATTTTCGTATTACTTATTATGAATGTTTTTTAAGGGGATCAAAAATTTCTCAAAATAACCTGAAGGAGATATAAAAATATCTTGGTTTTAAAGTCTTTCAACTCTTTTGGTATATTAGTAATGCGAATTATAGCCGAGACTGTCCGTTTTACCATTTACATGCAGAAAAAAAAAAAATTTCTAGTTTTCCCCACCCTCAAAATTTGCATAGAGGGTGGATTTACATGGTCTCAGAGCGCGCGAGTTGTCTCAAAGTCTCCCTCCGTCTTACAAGCAGGGGCAAAATTCATCGACACCCCTCACACTATAAATCAGAGTTTCTGGCAGCGAATAATTAGAATAAGACGTTGGATCAAAGGATAATTAACTTGCCAGTAATAAATTTAAAGCTGTGAATTAAATTAATTGAAGACAAAATTTGGATTTTAAATGTAAATCTACAGAAAAAAAAAAAACGAATTTTACCCCTATAAAATTCAAAAGTGGATGAGAGAGATAAGAGGTCAAGAGAGAAAGTAATTTTTTTTTCCACCCATTTTTTTTTCTATAGCGGATTTTATCGGTTGGCCAGGCGTCGTATGCGCAGCTGAGTGAGTAACACGCTTGTAAACATGTTATCCGATACGCTGGGATGGATATATACCAGCGAGAAGTGTAGCAAACGCGGTCGAACCGTGAAAAGCAGCACCTGGTGAGCTGCGGCAGAATGCCAACACCGCAAAGGCTCTCGATACATCTATAACACGTTACTAAATTTATATATATCATGCACGAACATTTAGTTATCATTTCTCATCGCATATTTCAACGGCTATCTGTCTTACCAAGCGAAAAAAATCCCAACTCGCGCGCAAAAGGCTAGAAAAAAACGTGAAATTACCTGCCAATGTCAGAAAAAAATGATATTAAAGGCGGAAAACACGCCATCTTGACTTATAACCTATCATAAATTCCAGGTGCGTAATTCGACACTGTGTGTGTGTGAACCCTATTTGCATGCAAATTCAAGATTTCAAACGATTAAGCATTATTAGAGTGCACCATTACATTTGTAATATGAGAAGCAAAGTGAAGAATTCATGGCACTCATGTGAATACAAATATTTAAATTATTCTCGCACTTTTTTCCGAACGATCCAGTCGGTAGAGAAAACCTTTATGACTTTTTTCCAAAGTTAATTGATCATTTGACCTCAAAAAAAATCCAAATTTTTAATATTTTCCTTTTGTATATCGTAAAAAAAAATTTTTTTCCAGGAAAAATTAAGTAGAAATTAATTAAAGGGTTTTTTTTACTTGTCAATATAAAAAGTAATGTTAGAAATAGATGTGATTTATGTAAATACAATAATATTCCAATCATTCTCGCACTATTTTCCGGCCGCGATTCGTTGGATAAAAAAGATTAGCCCTGAGCTTTTTGGCAAGTCAATCAATCACTTGACCTAAAAAAAATTCGATACTATCAATTTCTTAATTCAATTTCATCAATTTTTTAAAATTATTTTATATCAATTTTTTTTTCAATATAACACTTAATTCTTATTGAAAATATGTTTTATCAATTTTTTTTTATATTCTAGTTGAATATTTTATACAGATAATAGAAAAAAAAAATTATTCTTAGAATAAATAAAAAAAAGATTATTAGATTTTGTTCTTATGTATGACTATTTTTTTTTTTGACAATAATCAAATTTATCATGACTTTTTATGTCCTATAAAAATATTTTTTTAATTACATTTTTTAATCTTAATTTTATCAATTGAAATGGATTTTTTTTATTAATAATTTTATTTTTATCATATTATTTTTTTATTAATTAAAAATTTTTATTGTGTCATAAAAAAATCAATTTTTTCCAGAATAATGTTAAAAAAATAATAATAATTAAAAAAAATTGTTTTTTTTTTTTCGATTTTGTTTTTTCGAAATTAATTAAAGGGCTTTCCACCGTCCAATTTGGGACTTGAAATACTTCAAGTAATAATTTTCTCAGTGTATAGAGATAATAAAACGCATTTCGATAGATGTGTGCATCAGCGAGAAGAGTGATGAGTCAAATAAATGAAAATAGCACACGAGTATTGTCCTAAATTTCGCACAAATAACTTTGACCGAGACTTGGCTGCTGAGACAGTATAATACACGTATATACACATATCTGATCCAAACACATTGCTAATGAGACACAGATAAATTTCACGAGATAGTCTTACACAAAAGCTAGTAAGTAAATATTGCCCTGTTTGAATGCAAAACAAAAAGAGCTCCTCTTACTCTTATACTTTTATTATTCTTCCAAGATGTCATGTACGAGTGAGGGATCAAATGTCGTCAAGAGAAAACGTACAAAAATGTATCACGATTAATATTCCAACGATAAAACTAAACTTTTTCTTTCCAGTTCTCATCATCACCCTCCTATTCTGTCTCGCGGGCTTGAAATAATTAACGTCTCTTGCCCTATACCTATTCAAGATGAACAACTGAAGAAATTCGTAAGAATTTACAAGTCTCTTTGACTCTGTCAAGCCTGCCTTTCATTGTCAGCCTGCGAATTCTTCTTTTTTCAGCAGATGTTTCCCTATTTGAAAAAAAATTCATCACCTGAATAAAATATACCACGACAGTTGTGCGAAATAAAAATGGCAAACAGGTTCGACAGGAAAATCGAAATGACTGACAATTTTTTCTCTCAGGTTTCTATAGGCAGACGGATATAAATGATTTTCTTTCATAGCATCAAGGATATATGCCGTTAATTTTACCGCTGGTTTAAAATCACGTCAATAAATCACAGCAACGTCATCACATATAGATAAATACACTAAATACACTATTGTAAAAGAGATAAAAAATTTTTTTCACCTCGAAACAAGTGAATAAATGATGATAATAAATCGTGTGAGAAATTTTAATCCAAATAAAATGATTTAAATGTATTAAATTGAAAATAGAATTTCTTGAAACTGTCTAGATGATATATAAAGGACAAATTAATGCGAATAAAGGTATATATATGTACAATGCAATATGTAAATGCGTACATAAGGAAAACATATGAAATTGTAACGGTTATGTAGAGGCAAAATTCGCAGAGTTGCAGAGATGAGACTAGTGTGGCAAGTAAGTCGGTGGAAAATGGTTGGCAATGTGCCCATATAACTTCTCCGTCCCTACAAAACCCTCCCGCACACCTCAAACTATACCTTATCCACTTATAAACTCACAAATACCGAGAGAGAAAATTTTTTAAATTGCGTTAAAAAAGAATATATTAAAATTTTGATAATATACCTAGAGGTTTGAATGGATTTTTTTTTTTTTCAATATCCTGATGGCTAGTCGCATTTATGCTGTGTCGTGGGTTCATATGAATTTACCGAGAGCCTCTTGAACATCATTTCCGAAAATACACGTATATATATGTACACAGATATAGGGGTCACGCGAGTAAAGCAAACGCTCCAGTGTTGTCCTGCGGGACACACGCGCCAACACCCCCATGACTTTCGCGCGATTACGCAATTTCCGTTTTGGTTTGATTCGATTCCATGGGCTATACAGACACAAGGGTTGACCCCTAAATATCGACATTACCCTCCATATAGGTATACATACACATGCTGAATTGCAACCCCTGAAAATTGTCAGACGAAACTTCACAGTTTTATGGACACGATTAAAAAATTAAATCAGACAGCATCGGAATATCTATGAACAGTGTTAAAATAAAATTTATACAAGAATTTTCTCAGCAAAACTGAAATATATCGATTTTTCGCATTTTTCAATTTTCGACTCTGTCAAGATATTACAAAATTGTAAATATCTTGAAAAATATTGATTCTGTAGAATTTTTACATAGAACATTTTTTGTAGATTATAAAATTCTCTACAAAAAAGGTTCAATAGAAAAATTAAATTTTTTTTGATTCTTTATAAGATATTTACAGTATGAAAAATTTTTATAAAATTGTAATTTTTGTCTGACAGAGTGATTGATTGGTTTTTTGGGTTGATTAGGACTTGAGGTTGATTTTTAATGGTTAGCCGGTGGATTTATATTATTGGTGGATTTATATTATTGAATTTGATGAGACACGTGTGTGCAGCTGAGCGCTAATTCGATAATCGAAATCGTCGTGCAACGGGGAGATATATCGAGCACGTCACGTCGTTTCGGGATGTCACAGACTCGTTTCGGTTAGCCGAGCATGCGAGCACATTGCATGGCATGAAGTTTGCATATACCTGCCTACATACATGCATGTAAATACATATGATAGAACGAGAGACGAATAAGGGAGGTATGGAGAGAGAGAAGGCTGCTGGGGACGCGTGTGCACGCTTGGTCTGGCGTGAGCAGGCGAGTAGAGTTGGTAAAGCACGCTTGGCTGATCGCACAGACGAAAATGCCGCGCAATGACAGGTGGACCATGCGTACTAAATCGTCCAGACCAACTCGAGCCGATAATTAGCCTTAATTCCTAATGTGATCATCACCCACTCTCGATTAATCAATCCAAGACATGTACATCAGAGTTTTTAAATAATGGGAAAAACATATTTCCACTCATCGCTTTATTGTGTGGTGTTCACATCACTATAAAAAATTTATTTTGTTTTTTAACTCTCGAGCACTGTAACGACATGCTGAAAGACAAGTTTAAAAAACTTTTCCTCGTATACACATTTGCGCAGATAAAAATAGGAGATAAAAGGGAGTTTGTGTTTTAAAAATAGAATGCATATATACATACGAAGAAGATTGGATTGCACATATAAACTCGGCCACCAAGTCAAGGAGAAATATTGAAGAAATTTTCATCAACTACAAAATTCTTAATATCTCATAAATTATTAGATTTGAGAAATTTTTGATAATAATATTTTTTATAGAGCTTGAAATTCTCGACAATAAAGATATTATACAATAATTCTGTATTTTTAATGGTTTTTAAAATATTTACAATTTAAAAAATAAAATTTTTCTTGTTCAATTTTTAACTTATATACTCAGACACATTACAAAATTTTAAATATCTTAAAAACTATTAGACTTACAGAATTTTTGGAAAGAACCTTTTTTAAAGTTTTTTAAATTTTCTACAAAAAATATTCTATACAAAAATTCATTATCTCTAATACTTCATGAGATAATAGCCATATTTTTTGAATGAGTGAATAAATTATTAAAAAAAAAATAAATTTCCCACTGTAAAATATTATAAATGAATAATTCTTTTGACTGTCTAATTAAATGTATAAATGGTTGTAAAATGTGATTGATATTGGTGGATGTGTAATTTGGCGGGCTTATGTATTTTTATTGAGAGATTGATATTTTTGTTGGGAAGGGAATCAAGTGGAAAAGTTGGCAGTAGGCCAAAATGTTGAATACGAAACATGTAATGATGCGGGGGCACACGCGAGGCGTGGTGCTCTTGGCCAGTTCAACGACCCAATGTTGTAATTAAGATTGAAACAGACCAAGCAGCATCGCAGGCCCATTATTAAGCTCGATCCAGAGTCTATATGGTGAAAATACTGGGCAAGCGTGGAGTGATAGTGCAGGCCTGGATATACGTAGTGTGCTGTCGATAAACACGTATAATTTCAGTACATAAATTACTATTTATATGGTAATGCATCATTGACAATAGGGCGTGGACGAGATCGACGATTGTATCGCATTTTCAAAAGCCCAACTCCATTCCCCTGGGTCAAATTTGTATTTGCCAATACAAGTGAGAATATTCGCACATATGCCATTGCCAGAGAGCACAAAGGGCATGCAGAAATACATTGAGTGAATGGCAAAGAGAGGGTTTATAACATATGTCAGAGGGACTATACTCAATTGCAAGCCAAATTGGCGGAATCCAACGAGTGTTTACACTTGACCATGCCTAAAATGCGTATCCGGCACTCTAAAAAAATTCATACTTTACACGTGTAACACACAACTAAATATCCATTTACATTTTTTAATTATTATACCCGTAGATTTTCGTATTTTTCAACAGTTTACATACTAGATTTTATTATTTTCATCAGTTGTATGGTGAAAAATTGGAAATATCTCAAAATGTATTAGACTAGTGAAATTTTTTAATAGAACATTTTTTATAGTTCTTGAAATTCTCTATAAAAAAAGTCCTATACAAAAATTTCATATTCTTGACCATTTACGAGATATTAGTATGTGAAGTTTTTTTGTGACTGATAGTTTAAAACGACGAAAGGGGGTTGCTGATTTTTTAGATATTTTTTTAGACCCTAAAGTAACTATAAAAAAAAATATCATCACAACGCAATACATTTAACTCGATATTAGATGACTATTACATGAAAAAAAAAATTCAATGTAAATAAAAAATACTTCCATCGACCAACATAACTGAAATGATAATTTAACTATTTAAAATTCAGTACAACGTGCAAAAAAAAAAAATTCTCTACAAGCTCGATGATAAAATTATAAAGTCAAAGTGATATTTCCATATTTGAATTGTGAAAATTCTTTCAAAAGCCAACGTATATATCTGATAAAGGATTAGATTCACCTCGACTGTTATTCAAAGGCAAACTCTGAAATATATAACCTACATATATTACAAAATAAAATAGAAAATTCTATATACCATATAAAAGTAAGTCTATAAGAGGGAGGAAATTTTATTTGTGTGCAAACGTAAGGTCAATTAGTTTACTATGGTCAAGAAAATTGGAGAGAGAAAAAAAAACCATCATCCGGAGAAATTTTTTTTCCTCGGAATTTTAGTGGAAAGGTTTTGGGAGCCATCCAATCGGAAATCGCAGAAGGGTAAATAAACCCACGAGGCTATGCAGACAAAATTCAATTTTATCTCGATACAGACGGACGAAGAGCGGGTACATACACGTGACTACATATAGACATACTAGGCAGCGATTATCGAGCACAGGATAGATAAAAAATTCGAGTCAGGGCACGCGTTGATGGGGTGAACATACACCGAAGGGAGATTCTCGCTTTTCCCGATGAATTTCGAGTCAAATAAATCCACCCAACACTTTTCAATCTCCTTTCAATCTGTCTCCACTGCAGTTAAAGCGTTGAAAAAATTTTTTACCCCCTCAAAAAAATTCATAAATTAATTCAATTGTTCTAGCCTTTGGTATACGGCAAAATCTGCTCAACATCTGGATAAAATTAATGAAAAAAAAAAAATAACAACTTGACAATTATCAAAGGACATTTTTTTAAAACCGACTACACGTCTGGCCAACACGTGTTCCTGACGCCAGGCACTCTGTTAGATCGTCTGGAGGGTTGGCCTCAAGCACGTGGTCACGGAAATTCCATTTGACGTCCCATATTTTTATTTTTAGGCTCCTTTGAATCCCCAACACATGCCTGAATGTATCACATACTTCCGGAAATAATATTAAATTCCATCTAAATCGTCTATTTCCCTAAAACTTTATCAAAAGGAAAAATTTGGAAAAAAAAAAAACAAAAATCTACGAGATTTCCTACTTTTTTTTCATTCACTCCAACCACACTGGTTGGATTTAAAATGAATATTGGCTGTCATACAGTAGTAGAAAAAAAATTTCTCTCCATGAAATAGGTAGTGTCAAAGTATTTCACATGTTACCCACACGATTTTCATGCATTCTTGATGCTATGATAAATATAAATGGAGTTATTACCCTGGGATACAAAACAAAATAAACATTAGAAATTGACAAATAACCAGGAGCATCATTATAAGCTCATGAATATCTGTATAAAATACGAGAAAAAAAATTATTTACTATTTTTTTTTCTTAAATATACCAAGTTAAAAATAAATATTTACATTATATCTTTAATAAAAATAATATCTTACATATATTTAATGTAAATTAATTAAAATGTCAATAACATTCGATTGAGACGAGAAATGAATTTTTTTTTTGCAAAATTTTCCAAGAGGAACGACCACCTATTGGAAATTTCATTGATTCTCTCATTTTTTCGATTTTTTGATGATAACTCGGAAAATAAGCAAAATATTGGAAAATATCATTGAAGTTAATGTATCGAGGGTAAAATTTCCTACAAAAAACATTATATAAACTTTTTTATATGTTCCTCAGTTTTTAGGATATTATCGATTTTTTAAAAATGTAATTTTTCAAAATATCTCAAAAACAGTGAAAAATATCAAAAAATTTTACTCTTCATTTTTTATAGAAAATCAAATTTCCAATCGTTTCACTATTATAATATTTTTTCATATCTCACATAGTTATCGAGTTATCAGCAAAAAATAAAAAAAAAAATCACAAAAGCTGCAGAGAAACCCCTTCAAAAATAGTCCCCTCAAAACTCATTGTCAAAATTAATTCAACTGAAAAACCACAAGTGACCCTTTTGAACGTAATAATAGCGAAAATTTTGAATAATAAAATGGAATTTCAGTTTGCAAAAAATTTTCATCACTTTCATTCATTTTTTAAAGAAATTCTCACTTATTTAAAAAAAATTCTACAACCTAGTGGCATAACAAACCTGATTTGTCCATGAATAACTGAAGAAAATGAATTCAATTAGGGAAATGAGAATTGCCATGGCAATGTTATGCTCGAGAAGTATCTTTGAATGTGATTGGACTTTCATGGAGGTTTTACAACTGGAACGCGTGCGTGACACAGGCAAACAAGTAAAATAAGACACGAGATGAAGAGAGAAAGAGGACAGAGAAGGCCGGTTGGCCGATAACTAGAGCATGAAGCGCGACTCTGAACCCACTTGCTCCCTTTTCATTCTTATAATGCGCTGCATTCTGCAAATATATGCAAATGTACTGCACGCACTCAACAGCTTGAGTCAAGAAGTTATAAAATGGCGATTGAGAGCGAGAATGAGTTGAGAGTTCTGACTGAAGATCGCCAACAACAGATTTAACTCAATGCTCGATGTTGTATAACATCGAGGAAGTACTCTGGCTTTTTTTCTTTTATTACTCACAGAAACTCGAGGCAAATAGTAAGTATAGCGTGTAGCACTCGCGCAGTGAAACTCTGCAATTCAAGACACAAAAACATTATCTTGAAAGTTTCAATGAGAAAATTAGATAAAAACGACTCTGTATCATGAATAAATCCAGATAATTCATCTTCAAACATTGATAAAGTTTTTAATTTAATTTTTTTTACTTATTGATTTAACGTTTATTTATGAGAAAATATAGACGTGAGTAAAAGCTGCGGAGGGACGGGCTGAGACATGACACTGATAACTCGTGATGGGCCAAAATGCTTTGGCTACTTTAGTCTACTCCAATGTTCACTCAGCTCAACCTGGCACGGTATAACACTAAAAAAAAAACCCAGCAGAAAAATAAATTCACTTTGCACAAGAGTGCCTGAAAATTAATCATGACACAAAATGTAATATCCAACGTGTGCTTTTCCTTTTTTTTTTAGAGTAGACATTAACGCTTCTAGAATATTTTTAATTGATTTAATTAATAAAATATGAATAAAAATAAAAGAAAAAAATGTCCTACATTTAAATCGAAATAGCGGAAACATCAAAAATTAAAAAATTTCAACGAATTTAATGCGCCGAAAAGATTAGTAACGACTCAAAGCAATGAAAAGCACCTGAGTGCGACTATACATCTATTTATTCGCGACGTTTCATTTTTTTCCAAAGCCCCACAGTGTGCATGTTAATACACAGCAGCAGCAGCAGCAGCACGTCTATGCTCTAAGTAATAGCTTGCACAGAGTCATATATCAGAAATGTAGGAGTACTTAAAGGATAGTAAAAACGAGGGAAATATACGTATAAAGTGCAGAGAGACACGACACAAGCAGTGGCTGGCATTCTAGTCATAAATTCACAGCATCACCATCAGGAGCAGTACACAGAGGAGTAGAATTCACAGCAACAAACACACAAAACTCACGACTCGGACAATGAAGAGTATATACACATGTGTGGGGCATCAGAGCGAGGGGTAGTAGCATGCGTGCTCGAGAAGGCATCAGTGAGAAACCACGACAACACCTGGACAGAGTAACACGAGATGCATCTCTCCCAGAGTCCACTGTATACACTCAACCACACACTCACGTGCCTGCTCACGCTCCACTTTTTAACCCTTTATATACGACTATATACTTTTATCCGTCGGCAACATTGCCAAATGACATATGAGAAATAATGAGCATGGGAAGCGATGCTCGTAAATTCCCCGTTGGATGACATTTGCCGCACCGCCGCCATTTCCTCCGCTCTAGATCCGATATTTCAGGGCATTTCACGCTTCATATATTCAATCACTGTATTATCAACATTTTTAAACATCTATTCAATATTTTAAACGATGAAAAAAAAAATTTTCTTCAACCATTAACAAAGAAAAAAAATTGAAACAATTTTTTTTTCTCTACCAGAAGAAGGAAATTGGCGCAACAAACTTCTAGATAGATTTGCGGAACTGTCGCCAGCGGAAAGCACATGAATAGGGCTAGAAAAAAATCGTAAAGTGATGAAGAAGAAAGAAATAAAAATAAAAAAAAAAGATGAGTAAAAAAAAGTGAAGTTGTAGGGAGTAAAAGCAAACGTAGAACGATAAAAAAAATACTCGGATATCCCGAGAAATCGTTTGCCTCTTTCTCTCACTGCAACACACTTTCTTCCCAACATTGGACGTTTTTCGTGGCTTCAAACGACGTTACGCAGACAGAAACACACAGACACACGTCACCAGATTGAACATACAGTCGGATTTTGCTTTTGCGAATTTTTTTTTTTTTTCATCTTTCTTTTATATTATTTTACTGTCTCTTTTTTGTCCTAACAAATCTCGTGCACTCACTCTGATAATGATAAAATCCCGGGGAATTTACGCGTGAAAATGTTGCTCACGTGAAAAATGTCGAATGGAAAACAAAAACAAAGGCCGAGAATGAGGGGAGAAAAAATTTATACTCAAAAAACTGGGAGAGAAAAAGAACATTTTTTTTCCTTTTTCATAGAGTATGTGAGCCAGGTGACAAAGAAAAGATAGACCACTTGAGTATACACCTTTCTGTCATCTTCAATTTTTTTTTCAAGTCAACCAGTGACAACGACGCTTTTAAATTTACCATCAGCAGGCGAAAAAAAACAAGCGGGGGAGATAAATTTAAAATAAGTTAGAAAGTCGAGCGATGATAAATCGAGCATGAGTATTGTCACGAGGATAGAAGTTCACCCCTCCGTGAAACAGATCGACTTGCATTACGTTGAAAGCTAGCCTGGGCTATGCGGGGTGACTGTTTGTACGCCTCAGCTCTTCTCCGTTGGGTATACGCTGAGATTTGGATTGAGCGTGTCATGAAGACTAATACGTGGATTTAAGACAGATGTCTACGGCCGATACTGAAAACACCTAAAGCACAAATTCAAGTATATACTGAGATAATGACTATTCACGGAAAAATCAACAATCTTCACAGTGTATATATCCTAAGCTTGGGTAAATGTAGCACACAAAAATATTTGTTGAGCACTCTCATAAACGCCTGGAGGACATTTCAAAGAGTGCTAGGAATTATAGAAGAAGAGGAAGGAGAAAAAAAAACGGGATGTGAAAATAAAAGGGCCAAAGAGAGGAGGAGAATAAATGTCCTGTATAGGCCTGATATCTCGAGCTTTGTAATGTTTGCTGGGAATAAAAAAGCCCGAAAAAAAGCAACAAAGCAAAATAAAAACGACCAATATGAACGAAGAAACTGGAGACAGAGAGGGTCACGGTGGGAGGATGAATGTCCTGCGATTGTCTGGCGTTGTTTTAACGCTACCAAGCATTTTCCAGACTCTGTCAGGGCGTTTCAGTCGGGTAAATTCAACCCTACAGCGGAAATACACACTGAAAAAACTGTAAAACGACAATTAATGGAATATATATCGATTAAGAACTTATAATTTGACTAAAATAATGGTAAAAAGATGTGAGAAAATGTTTCAACAATGAGTTTAGAGAAGTTTCATAAAAGAAACACAAAAATAATTTTAAAAAATCCCTCCGAGTTGTCTGGCGATTTATTGTGACCATTTCAGAGGGATGGGAAAAATTTCAAAAAATCCTTTCAGGGATGGAAAAAATTTTAAAAAATCCCCACACGTTGTCCCATATTCTTTTTGAAAATTTCACAAAAAAAAAAAATTTATCATTTTAAAACACGCACTTTACGTACATATTTTATTGAAAGAATTATTATCATTAAAAAAGCCAAGATTTGTGATGTAATATAGAACTACATATAAAACCCAACGGAACGGTGGAAAGGCGAAGAAACATGGCCTCTGTGGATGCCATCAAATTCATATCACGTTTTTCATTGCACGTCAACTTGCCCTGACATTAATTGAAAACTCTAACTGGTTTTACACTAGTTTTCATTTTGAAAACACCCGACTACGCACAAGAAAATAAGAAAAAAAAAAAAAACCTCCCAATATAGCAAGATGACAAAAGTTTTAATTTTTTTCCTCCTCTGCCAATCCCAACGCGCCAGATATATTTTGTATTGATCGAAAACATTATTGCCTGCATGAATTTATAGCAGAGAGTACACTCAGAGATAATAGAGTGCGACTGATGATTAAGTAAACAAGTTAGAAAGTAACACAAGGCGCCTGCAATGTTATTCATCAATCATATTTGTTTGCAGACATATATAGAAGATACTCTCTCGCTTACAAGACGCGCGCGTCATCATCGAAAAGCCGCATCGTTGGCAAATATATGGCGCCTAGGCAGTGATTTCTCGAGCTTGCAAGTTGCCAGTCACGTATAACGTCAAATTGGTCAATTATTTCACAAGTATCTCGCGAGCATTGGAGACTTTTCACAGTCTAGTCTGTCTGGCGGAAAAGCGTGTCTCGAATTCCGGCATTCCATCACCACCTCTACAAAATATACTCGTGAGTCAAATGTCCCGTGTGATTGCTATTCAACTCGGCAACAATGTCCCCAAGGCCGCGACAACTTTCTTCGCATCACTTGGCCAATGACATCTTCGATAAATTCAAATAGATCAGCACAAATTAAGCATCACAAATGCCTCAATAGACTTTGCACCACTGAAAAAAAAATTAATAAAAAAAAACATATTAAACTGGACGCGAGTAATTACCCCAATGAATCATACGGTTTTTTTTTTCTTTTCATCGCGCGAGTATCAAAAGAGACGGCAGAAGTTTTTCCACGTAAAATCAACGACACCGAAGCCAATGTAAACCACACGAACAGCAGCCAGAGAGTATAAAAAGTCATAAACGAGCTCTCTTTCTCCAGCACATATGTGTGTGTGTGTACATATGTGTTGATAAATACAACGTGAGTTCGCATAACTCTGCGTTCGTTAGACTATACGTGCTTTTTCCGCTTGGCAATGTGTTTATACCCAACAGACAAGACTGCAAGTAGCAAATGTGAGGCCACGTGTGCACATATAAGACTGTGTGACATGCCGATTGGTCGTCTCAGCACACTGTACCACACTAAACGCTCCTTTCCAATCGTCACGAGTCAATGAACGAGTATATGCGAAGAAATTTGCAACGGATTCATGCTAAACTCAAGGTTAACCGGTTCATAACGTTGAAAAAAAAATTTTTTTTCGCTCACAACACACGTACAGCTTGAAAAATAATTTGTGAGAGGTTTATTGAACTGGCAGCCAAGTGTCTTTGACTTTAATTCAATGATAAAAGTCAGAAATTCAAGCTTTAAGCATGATTGATTTCAATTGTGGGAATAGCAGGCCCGCACTGATATACTCTGTATATACAACTTTAGCTTCACAGAGAGCACCCGTATATCCAAGCTTGACATCTGTCTCGAGATTATCATCAACAATGACCGCACCATTTATCGTCAGATAATTGCCATTGTCTGTCAAACAGTCTTTAGAGGGTAGAAAAAAATTTTTTTAACTCGGTCAAAGTTTAAGTTGTCGACCTAGACCTCGTAGAACGTAACAAGGGTTGTTGTGCGAGAGGTCGGGAAACGATATCACCCCCGGAGATGCGAGGAAACGAGAGAGAATAAGAGGGAAAGATAGAACGATCAAGTTTTCGCCCCAAGACGCGATTTCAGATTCACACGATGAGTGTCATTTCACCTGAATAAACAGTGTACCTTTTTTTGATGGCTGTTGAATGATTTAATCATCGTGCTGTGACTCATGGAAGATTGAAGAAATATATCAAAATTGTGTAGACTATACACTAGAAAGTCAAATAGAAGGACACACACTAGACTATAGAATTCTCAGATTCTTTTTCTTGGATTCCTAATACATGTGTAAGAGTGACGTGTGTCAGACACAGTTATTTTCTCATCAAACAAGGACGTTAGTCATGTAACAACACCATATGATAATCGGTATTAGCTCGGCAAACCTTGTTTTTCTATGCTTCATTCATTAGGAAAAGAATTTTGCAATATACGTAATCGACATTTTACGCAATGAAAAAAAAAGAAAAAAAATTTTTTTCCCCACTTTGAAGATCAGTTTATCGACAATTCACTGCATGAAGTAACTCGTGTATGAATATATTAAAAAAAAATTCCTCTAAAATTAGTCACGAGTGAATATATCATGCAGAAAAAAATTACACATACTACTCATTTCTTTAAAACAAAAAAATTAAAAAAAGAAATCCAATATGATAAAAATTAAAGCCAAAGAATTTTTTTTTTAATTTCCTCTCCTAATTCCTTGCATGAATTGTTGACTAAAAAATTTTTCTCGATTGTGTTCAATAAATTTTTTTTAAACGATCACAAATTGAATTTTTTTTTTCGCTCGAGTCTCTCTCAGCATCTGCTTCATCGTCAGAGAAAGTTCAAAAAACCCCTCCTGGCTTTCACAACGCAATTTCTCGCGCCGAGTCTCAAAGGCCAAGAAGAAATATATTTATACCTCGCGCTTATACCTGGCATATATTTTTTTGTTTATTTTTTAATTCTCGTTTCATTCTTTCTCCAACAAGCGAGGTATGTAGGTGAACGTTCCACTTTCTCCTCTCTCTGATCGCGCACACGGTTATTCGACTCGGATATGCGATGAAGCCGCGCGGACGATAGTATCGACAAGTATAAAATGCCTGGCTGATATAGACAAAGGGGAAAAATACAGCGAAAGTATTTGCATGTCTATAAAATTGAATTAATCAAGGGATAATTGGAGCAGTGTTTGTATTGACATGAATTTGATTCAGTGGAGCCAATCAATCAGCAAGGTGTACCTATTTAGAACATGTTTACTGCAACTGACAACCACTGATGTCATTTCCACTAGTCTGTCTCGCTCTTTCAAGCGATAAAGCTGATGCCGTGCAGCTTCACGTGGATAGACTAATCGATTCCGGCGATCGCAACGAAATCGACGAGGCTCGCGCGAACCCAGGGCTTTGCAAGGGATTACCACGATCATCCGAATAATTACCCCAGGGTAGTTTCGGGGAGGGTAAACGCCTAGGCGGCAAATAACGGCCGGATTCGATCGGGCGAAGGAGGAGAAATGCGAACGAGCGAGCAAAATGATGAGACAGGCAAAAAATTATTTTTTTTTTTCGCAATCTAACACAATTAATTTTTCTAATAAACCGGTTGAAAAAAAAAACAAACGATTTAACTAATTTTTTTCCCTCAACACCAAACAATTTTCCAGGAATATTCACATATTTTCTAGAGGGTATTTATAACGCACCGTTGATTTTATCAGCTATACGGGCAATCGTGACAATTAAAAAATAGATGGTAATGGTTTTTTCTAGTTGAATTCGCTCGCCAGTTGAAAAGTTATCGATGCATTTTCCACGCGATCAAATTTAAGTGTTGTTCACTGATCAAAATGATAAAAAAAATTTTTTGTGGGTGAAAAAAAATATAGTTTACTCACCAACTAACTTGCAACAGCTCCCCGGAAGTGATCCGCTGGCGAGTTGAATAACAGCCATGAGCAAATCTCCAAGCATGAGACATACAACGTGATGAGTCTGGCATCTCCAGTGGAGAACGTGATGAGAGGCAGGAAGAAGCCAGCCTGCGGCCAGGGTCGCGGCTAGGAAAATTGCGCTGATGATAATACTTATGGGATACATGAGTAAGACGGCATCCACATCCTCTGGTATTGTCCTGAAAACCCAAGGAGAATTACTCTCATGTAAATAAGTAGATCTATTGATTTAAAACTTGAGAAAAAAGGAAATAAACTGTCCTGTGTAAGTGCATGAGAGGGGAAAATTAAGAAATGAAGTTTTCCGTAGATAAATACCCAGGGTGGAAAGCCTCTCGACTCTGTCCGAGACTTTTTCACGAGATTCGAGAGCAAAACAACGAGTAAACGCGCTGTGAAAGGTTTTAATTAAATTCTAAACCGCGCCTGCATCGATTTTCAACGCTTTTTCTTCACCTACCCTGTCCTGTCTCACGGGATATTCAATAATTAAATCGATTTTCGATCGATAAGCTGCAAAAAAAAATTTTGTCGCACAGTGAAAAACCGAACAAAAAAATTTTATTCAGTGAAAGTTTACACCGAGAAAGTCATGCATACACACATAAATTCAACTTAAAATTGAGATATACATCCCCCCAGTGCATGCAGAAAAATATTTATTGTAACTTTTTACAAGAATTCAATGCTGTTTATTTTCATCCTCATTGCAGAGAAAACTCTTGGAGACCGTGGAAACAGTCAGATATTTATAGATTTAAAACAAAAAGAAAAAATGAAATTTCGTTTTTTTTTTATTTGCCGTAAAATTATCGTTCATCGAACCAAGATCATCATAAACAAATGTTATATACGTCAAGGTCAGCGCAGCATTCTCCACGTTCTCCATGCAGAGAGAAGATGAACGTGTCGTTATAAAGTGAAATTTTTTTACAGCCCTTCATGCACATAAAATTTTAAAATATTCCACCGCACACACACGTGCACGCGGCTCTAGAAATTGTTTTTACCGAGAGTGAAGTAGAGACGAGGTGCGCGGATAAATTCATATTTCATCGGTTAGATCGATTAGAATATGATGCTGAATAGGGGACGAATAGTGAAATGAGAAACCCTATGAGTCACACACAAAGACAGCACACGTGAAGAGGGAGAATAATGAAAATGTGAGAGCAAAAATAGTGTCCCGGTGTGCTTGCCAATGGTCGATCGTTATATTACAACCATTTGTGTTTTTTACGAGGTTCCGTTTCGCGCTTAACGATTGGAACGGCTCCAGATCGCTGGTCCGTCGTAGTCGGCTTTTGTCCGCCAACAGGGGCCACAAATTTACGATTGCAGGCCCTGAATACCTCGCGCTCTCCCGGCGACAACACACAGAGGCCCTATCCTTGAATTTTAATTTCCTCAAATATTTCCAAAACAAAAAAAAAGCCAAATAAAAAATTCCTTACCGATGAGGCGCATACTCGGCACAGGCAAAAACCTGGGCCTTGCCACCCAGTTCCTTGATTCTCTCAACACAATACTGTCCAGCTGGCAGCGAGATTCCATCAATTTTTAAGCCGCCGTCAGGCTGCAAAATAGCATCCTGCGCCCCCGTCATAATTGTAAAATTATCCGAGTGATGGTGGCAAAGAGGAAAACCCGACACCAAGTCAACAATCGACGAGATATTCGGCAGCAGGGGCACAGCATCCACTGGGTCATTTTGACTGATACAAGTGTGCCTGGAACAAAACAATAAACACAATAAAAAACTACAGTTTATGCTGGATCAGGAGGAGTATAGAATACTTACATTTCCTCGTGGAACACGGCATTCTCGCCACAACATCTGTGCACCGTGGGGCGCATGGTTGCAGCAGCTCTGTCGGCCTCTCGTGCCATGCAGGCAAGAAGAGCCTTGGAATCCGCGCAATATTCACTGGGCGTGAAGTTGGCCCCGCGTCCCGTGTCGACATAGGCTTCACCAGTTTCGAACAGGAAATATGGAGAAAAAGTACTGTAGGGCACATGAGTTAAAAACAAACCCTCGCGACACTTTGGCCTTGTGGCTTCGCGAAATGTCCAATCAGACGGAGTTTCATTTAACATTTTTTGTTGTGAGGGTGAATATATTAACGGCTCCCAACGTGCTGAACTTGCCACACATTTTGGCTCGGCATTCTCGGACATTGACAATTCCTCACCGTGTTTGCAGCACTTAAGAATGATAGTTTGTGGCGTGGTCGCAAGCCCAGACGACGCCAAGATCGCGACGCTTGTCAAGAACGTCAACAACGCCATTGCCATTGTTCACTCGTGTCCTGTAAAATCACTGTTTCTATTCAACACTCCTGACACTCCTAACCTATTAGCACTCTACTGATATTCCTCAGGCATGCTGCACAAACTGTAGCAAAAACGAAAAAGATTTTCCCCAAGATCTCGACAGGTGTCGCTTGCGCGAGTTTAATCACGAATTTCGTGATAAACAAACACACGATTTGGATTAATGTAACGCGGATCGGAACGAATTAATGTAAAGTACTAACGCAATCTTGACGTCGCGAAGGTTGCGCCGACACTGAAAAGCGTGTTGGCTAAGCCGTGCCACGAGGACCAAAGCAGCGTGGTCGAGCCACCTGCGCGCGCACCTCCATCTTCTCCCTCCTGCTAGATTTTTCCTACGCGGTATTTCTCGTCGTCCCTTTCTGTACGCAATATAACAGACACAATCTTAGAAATAAATTATCTGTCATTTAAAGGTTTTCCTCAAACTTTATTAAATTATTTTTCCATCAAATTTTGCGGCTCGAATCAACGCAAAAATTCAGATACATCCAAAAAAAAATCGAGAGAAAATTTATTTTCCACTCGACCGTGAAAATACTAATTAAAAACGTTCCGGATAAAATTCTGTAATCCCTCAATTAAAGTTATTGAAGGTTTACACGAGTTAAAATTAAAAATTTACCTCGCCTCGAAGAGTGAAAAAGAAAATCCCAAGAGTTGTATGTCAGCGAGCTCTCAAACTCCATTACAGATTATCTGGAAAATCGTTGGAGTATTTCCTCTCGCCACACTCTGCAGATATCAATCTTGATGCTCGATTTTTCACTAAATGACGCGCCGCAATGCTACTGTATTTATCTATATTTACCTTTGAGGACTCTGTGTGTGTGGCTGACGAAAAAGCGCGAGCGTTTGGAAAGTTCAACTGATGCCAGAGTGAGAGTATATAGAGCACACGATGGTGGTTTCCTGCATAAAGCATATCCAGGGGCTGTGTAAGCGTTTGAATCAACGGTGTGCAGACAAGAGGGGTAGATAAAATCACTATCACGTCCACGTTTAGGCAAGGATGTACACGCAAGCCATTACCATGAGCACGCGTTTGCATCAACACGTATATAATCTATATATGCATATTTATGCCAGCATAGAATAGCGAAACACTAGAAGCACTCACTTGCCGAGGTGATTTACTTTGTGCACCCCCAAAGTGTATAACCCAATAGCCATATTCGCTTGTTTAACCCAGTGTTAACGCGATGACCATCACCGCAATTTTCCTCGGCGAATTCCGCTGCTAATATCGAATCAGCAGCATCTAAAAATTAAAAAAAAAACTGTCAGTATTATAACGGAGAGAAATTAATAGTGTCTGATAAGAGATGAGGACTAAATGACCATGGTAGATAATATTAGTGCAGGAGGTTGTAATAATAATAAAGATGACAATCATTGAGGGTTAGCAATTAACCCTAAGCACATGGCTGGATCATATTACCACAGGCTTGTCACTGTGTGTGATCTCTTGCACGATAGCATTCAGTTGCGGTATGGAGTGTAGTAAGTTTATGGCATTTACCTTCAAACTTTTCTTTCAGGCCGCGCTACGCCTGCATTTAAAAATTGACGCACTTAAATGCACGCGACGCAAGCAGAATCTGCATATAGATGGCCGTGGATAAGATGCCATTACAGACTGCTGATTTTCCATTGCTGATCTCTGGCGAGTAGGCTTGATATAGCCTCGGGGTGACAACTTCCCCTCTGTGTGGCTTTTTCCACGCCGAGCTCTATGGCGAAAACCCATGAATAAAGCTATAGACGTTGAAGATAAGGCGTCGCGCCGGCTGAAACGTGTTAATTTCGTTGCAGCCTGAGATTCGCGTGATGGATGTTGAATTGAAAAATCCATTTCTGTCCCGTGGCGTTAAAAATCTCAATCACAGCACCTAAAAAAAATTATTAAAAAAATAATTACAGCTTGTAGGTATAAATTAATAAAGTGATTTTTTTTTACCGAAGCTCTGTTAATACTTTAGGAAGTGATTTACGGGCAATCGAGCGCCGCGCCCAAGAAGAGTCGTCAAGTGAATGAACGAATTAGCTGAAGGGGTAACTGAAAAAAAAAAATAAAATAAAATTAGTTGACGGTGCGAAAAGGTCGTGATTAAAACACTCGATCGGGAAAAAGCAGCAGAAAATGAGAGAGCTGCAGAGAAGAGGGTTCAAGATCTACACTAAGACATTTTGCAATTAATGCAATCACGCTGACAGAAGGGTAAGAAAATAATTGAAATAAACTTCATTAGTAAAATCATGAGTATAAGTTGATATTCCATTTGTCATAGCTGAAATACGCGAGAAAAATTGGAGACATTGCGAATTGTGAGTATCAGTAATAAATCGTCCTGAAGATTTTGATACTCTCTGTTCGATACACAGAAAGTTTATATTGGAAAAGGTAAGAGTTGTAAATTCACGTCTACAGCGAGCTTTTCTTTATGACACAGCAGAGATAAAGGCTGCATATAGGCCGCATGAAGCCCGCCAGCGTGAAAACTCGATCCATAAACGGCAGCTATAAAGATCATAACGCTACATTAAACGCAGTATCGTTTCTACAGTAAACGACGCTGATTCTGAAAGAACTTTAGCGTCAGAGTTTTACCGATATCCGCGCGACACCAAAAAAAAAAAAAAACTGCGTCAATTTTTCACGCGTTATACCTATCGACATGACAAATATTGTAAAATCTTGACACTAAAACATATGCAAAAAATAAAAAAAACTACATCTCTAGTCTCTTAAGGGATGATTTTCGACCCTTGGTAAACTCTTGGTCCCTGAAGATGCTTGAGAAAGATGCAAATACAGCCAAGATCATCAAAGAGAAAATTGAAGAATTTTATGTGAGAGCGCACAAAGAGCAAACTCAATTTCTAACTCGTACGATAAGGGGTGTCCACCCTCTGATGGTGTCCCGGCGTCATTCTTCCACGGTTCACTCCCCTCGTCACTTTGATATCGATGAGGGTAATTTACGTGAACATTGTTGGCGAAGAAGATTGATGCATTTGGGTGCGTGCGTGGCTGATACTCTCTCTCTCTTCTGTCCCTTTTGTCGCAGGGTGTTGGCAGTTGCACCTAAAATGCAATTATAATTTTCGTCATAAGAATATATTTATTCTCCGTTGGATTTTCCTCATTTTTACCCACAGTTATATACGTACCGAGTGTGCACAAAAGCGAGGATGTCATCAGAAAGGCAGAGTTCGCGTCCAGCTGGTCTGATCCTTGCAGCCGCATTGAAAGGGGAGATTTTTGAGGGTTGCTCCTTACTGGGGACAAAGGCAAGCCATCAAGTTCACTGTGCAACCCAAACTCAAATCGATAAGATCCCTCGGATCAACAATTCAATGCGTGTATATATTTTTTTTTTTCGTTCCTAGGGTGACAAGTCTATTTACCAATGTTTTTTTTCTCTTCTCCAGCAACTGGTAATGACACTGGTGAATTTATTCTCGTCTATAAATCTCATTATAAACGTCAAAACCATCACCCAACGCGATCTACAATCTTTTTTTCTTTAATCACTCAAATTTAAGGGGTGTTATAAAATTTTTTTTACGTCTAATAGACTACTATGCATGTTAAAAATTGTAGTTAATGATGATAACAATTGTTACGACGTCGGAAAAGTGTCTCTGTATCAGACACATGTTTGTCGCGATCCCCTCGATGTAATTCCGGGCATGAAGCAGGGGCCAAATCGTCATAGAGGGGTCCTAAAACTCGTAATCATCTCGAGAATGTCTTGGGGGGGTTGGAAAACCCTGGTCTGCAATGAACTAGTACAGTTTATTCCGGTAGTTTCGTTACGGGTATAGCATAACGTAAAAACCGAGATCTAGAGGGTTGACAAACAGCTTGGAGCCTCAAGTGCACGCATATTTGAAACATTATATACGTGGCGGTGTAGGAGGGTGAAGACTACATACTACACACGCTTGGCTCGCCGCGCTACAGATCCGATGAATTGGCCCCATCGCTCATGGCACGGAATTGCACGCATAATCCCCTATCCGACCACTCTGGCGTCGACATTTACATAAAAATAATTAAACGACGGTAGTTGAGCGAATACGCGTATGCATGCAGAGAAAGAAAATTGACCGCGTGAGAAAAATACATATTTTTGTAATGTTTTTCATCGTGTACAACACATGATTCAATTAAAGATGTATATAATTCAGGGGCAATTTTTTTCTTTTCTTTTTCTACGTCCTTTCATTGCAAATTCGTTTTCTCGCGTATACATATATATAGTATATAGTAGAGATTATTAATTAATTTAAAATGAATTTATATATATGAACATATTGCTAGAGGTAAAATGTAAATAAGGAGTCGGTGAAGTATACGGTAACGAGAGTGATTATTAATTGCCATCGACTCGGTTCGTTGGATTTATTTGTTGATTTGATTTGATTATCCAAGTTTACCTCACATCCAATTGTGTGCTTCCCATGAATTATTTATCACACTTGATTGACGAGCAATATGTAATGTATATATGAACTGAAGAACTACTGCATTCCCAAGAGGATAATAATTAATTTCAAGCTTCAACTGAGTAAATGTTTATTTTAATTCATAGAATTTTCTGACCATTTAATTATCTAGATTTATCTGTAGAAATTGAGACAGTTTATGTGAGAATTTAAACGAAAAATTGCCTAAAGTTGGAAAATTCTTTGAATTTTAAATTCAAAAACGAAGATATTCGAATAAAAAATTACTTTAACGTCTGACAAACACATAAAAAATTTTACAATTCTCTGACGTCATTTTAAAAACTACTGGCCACCATATCTAGATCCGAAAATTCCGAGATTTGACGAGAAATAATTATGCAATGTATAGTTTATAGTTTTCTATCACCATGTAACTTTTTTTTCAGGTATACTTCAGAGTCTGATAAATCCTCAAAAAAATTTACAACTCCCTGGCATCGTTTTAAAACCATCGACCATAGTCTTTAAACCTCAAATTTCTAAGCCTCATTTATTTTAGACAGAAAAGTCTTTGAAAAATTTGCTAAAATATTTTCTCTTTAAACAAACATCAATCAATGAAGCCCTATAAGGGGAAAATTCGTCAAGAGAAACCACAAAAAAATATCTCTCCACTCGTATCAACTTACAAAAAAGGAAACTATGACGTCAGGGCGGTGAAAAAAATATCACCGGAAAGCGATGCGCAGTGTGAATCTCATCTTACGAATATACCGTAAGTACACTGGTACTCCTTATACCCCCAACAATTTCATATTTCATACATTTTATCGAATAAAAATACCCAAAAAAAAAGAACCTCATTTTTTTTCAAGTATAACAGAATGAAATAAAAGAAAAAATAAATTTTTTCCACAGAGACTGCACTTGAAACATATTTTTTCAATGTGAATAAAAAGTGCCGAGTGACAGAAGAGGATAAAGAGGACGATTGTATTGCGGAAATGGGCATGTAAGGTCGCGAATAATTCAATCTTCCTCCTGGTAATTGGAAGCAGAAAGAGAATACGCTAATTCTCATCTCTTTCATTCTAAGAATCTTCTTGCGAGGACAGCCGATTCTCATTAAACATTTGCCCTCGCAACTTGATGAAGATAGATCGTTCCATTAAATGCAATAAATTTGAAAAAACTATTTTCACACACAGAATATTGAAAGATAATTTAGAATGATTATTCATGCGAATTGAAAGTGCCTTTTGGCAATAGACGGGCAAGAATCCAAACGCGGCAATATCATATAAAAGCCAAAAATTGCGGTTGATACTGCTGCCAAATTGTAAGGACGAACAGATGAGTGTTGTCGAGACTCTCCCTTTTCAGATATGAAATTTCAACGCGTGAAAGAACATCCGGTTCCACATTATTCATCGCAGACGTGAACCGGTTGGATAAAGAAATTCGAGATGAGAATTTAAGGCCGAATATTGCTCCTTATAATTCAATTGAAAAAAAAAATTTTTTTTTATAGTTCTAAACTAATAATTCCTATTGAATCAAGTTGAATTATCCTGAGAATATTTTTCCAAGCACGATTGCAATTCAGTAGTGAATAAATAAAGAAGAAATTTAAATTCGACTGAACTATAACACAGAGAAATTCGATATGGCTGTTGATCAAACATACTAGAGGATGACCAGTGACATCAAAGTGCACTGAAACACGTGAATAAGTCCTTGAAAAAGTTTGCCTAACAGAATTTTACATTCAATTTACCCTAATACACCTTTGAAGATAAATAAAAAATATAAATAACGATCCTGAATTGGCTAATAAAATTGAAAAACTTGTAAAAACGATTTTTATTCCACTAATTTATGAATGGAAAAATTTTTTTTTTAGTCGATAAAAGTGAGTATTTAGCTTTTAAAAGATATCTATACGTATTTTTGTGGCAAAAACTTGTTTTTTACTTGTAGAAAAAAACAAAAAAAGTTGGAAAAAACATTGGAAGAATTGAAGAGAATAGCAGAGTGAACAAAAAAAAAAACATTTCCGGTGAATTCCAGACTGTCAAAGTGTCAGAACTTGTTATGCTCACGCGTCGCTGGTTAAATACTACCCTCTGGCCAGAAGGGGTTAGGGGAATTGCGTGAACAGCACCACATCATCCCCAAACGAAAATGCTTAACACTCAACGCCACATACAAAAATAAATAGAGCCACAGAAACACACGGAAGTGACACTGTCGCGTGTTTTTTTTACATTAGACATCAGCTTGATATGAGTCTGGTAAATTTATTGCATGCATTTTTACCCTAAAAACTCAATTTCATTCATGACCACAATCCCAATATTTCACTTGTTTTTTTTTTTTTTTTTCACGAAATTTAAATAGAAATGCTCGAAAAAATCAGAGAATTCAGTTGAATTTTTCTGGATTTTCCCAAAGCTCAGAAATTTTATCTACGATTTTTCACTGAAATAATTATAGGACTGGGATCTCTTAATCGTTTTCCGATGACCTGAGGAATTATTTAATTCAGAATTGTTTTCAAATTGATTCGACAGATCATTTCCCGATGTTTTTCGCGCTCTCCGAAAGTCGTTTTTTACAAAAAAGTGCATAGAAAGCCATAAGCTCGATGCGCCATCTCTGACCCAATACTCAACTCAACAATGACAAAATTACTAATAAAACTGCCGTCGTTAAACCAGAGCTCGTCACCGAATTTTCCAATTATTTATATAGCAATAAAAACCAAGTCAACAATACCCAGATTATTCTAAAAAAATTTCATCATTCGCACCATCTGTTCTAAAAAATTGACAGATAAATTTTTTGCCCTGAAGTTTCAATATTGTCCTACTCCGGTGATGGACAGAAAAATCCTAAATATATCAACTTTCTAGCCGAAAATACCTATGTTGCAAGAGATAAATATCATTCTCACCTATACTCTTCGTAGTGGATAAGAAATTTATCAGCATATAAAGCGTGGACGAACGAATAGCTCATCATATCAGCCGCGTACAGATAAGAAGAAATTAAGAGCACACTTTCAATTGCCGTGATTGTCAGTTAGAACCAGATAAGTTTAGGTATATCGATAAACATACCGCATTTTTTCTGCCTTCATTGTCGCCAGGGTTAACAACAATAATTTCTCCTATCATCTTTCAACATTCCGAGCATTAGCCATCAACAGGACGTGTCTAGTGTTCAAGGTAAGACGGCACGATGTAAATATTTTTCATAAAACTCCATTGTATGCCGTAGAAGCAGTCCTGCGAGCATATATATGACGCAATAGTTACCTGAAGTATCGTCAGTCGCAGCGATGCCTAAAAATAAATTTTTTTAATTACTAGGTGATTTTTTAGCGATAAAAAATGTCAAATTGGTTTTACTCACCTACACACACAAGAATCGCGCGTGCACATGCACTGGGAAGCATCCCGCCACTACGACATCGATAGATATAGAGAGCAGCTACCGCTGTGTGCACGCCGCAGTGCTTCGATGATTTTTTCGTGCCAGGCAATTGAGTCAAGTGTCGCACGTGGAGGATGCCGGGTGTCGCACATTAATTGAGAGACGTTTCAATAATTGAGAGCAGTATTCCCATCACTCAAAAGGCGCCAGCGAGGCACGCAGATTTCCCAAGCATTAATAACAATTTTCTGACCCACTTGGTTTTTCCGCAGTGCTGAAAAAACATGAAGACAGTGTTAAGTGGCATGTTACGAACGTTTACGAGGAAGAAAGAAATAGAAACGACATCAGACTCATCAATGGTGAAAACTCTATCAACGTTGGATCTAACGGGCATGGGAATTGGAGCAACACTGGGAGTTGGAGTTTACGTCCTGGCCGGAGATGCAGCAAAAACTCTCGCAGGTCCTGCTGTCATCATTTCCTTTGCCATCGCCGCCATTGCCTCGATGTTTGCAGGTAATTCTAGCCTACAATCAAAAAAAAAATTTCTAATTTAAATATCTCCATAACTACTCAATTTACAAGATTTTTGTTCAGAACCTTTTTTATAGATCGTAAAATACTCTACAAAAAAGATTCCGACCATAAAATGCGTATCTGGCTTTATTTCCGAGATATTTGCAATAAACATTCTTACAGGTCTCTGCTACGCTGAGTTCGGAGCACGAGTACCCAAGGCGGGCTCGGCATACATCTACAGCTACGTCACAATGGGCGAACTCGTGGCATTTATCATCGGTTGGACTGTAATTCTCGAGTATGTGATCGGTGCAGCGAGCGTGGTGCGTGCGCTGAGCGGCTACGTGGACAAAGTCACCAGCAAAACCATGAGCCATGCCTTTCAATCGGCCGTACCTCTGCACGGCGAGACATTATCACCATACCTAGATTTTTTTGCCTTTGGCACGACTTTTGCTTTTTCACGTATGATGCTAAATCCTTTTTATCAGCTAATCCAACAGCTTGAGCCTCAATAAAGTGGATTTTTTCAGTGGCGCTGGCATTTGGAGCGAAGGAATCGTCGTTAGCCAACAATATCTTCACTCTTGTCAACCTGAGTGTAGTCCTGTTTGTCATTTTTGCCGGGTCAGCCTTCGGTACGTTGAATCCACCCTCAAACGTCTCGCATCTCGACTCCTCACGATATTTTCTCTCTACTTACAGCAACGGTTTCCAACTGGAACCTTCCGCCTCCTCCGTCGAACTACGGCAGTGGAGGATTTATGCCCTACGGTATCATGGGCATCTTCAAGGGAGCCGCCAGATGTTTTTACGGCTTCATAGGCTTCGACTGCGTAGCGACAGCCGGTGAGGAGGTCAAAGATCCGAAGAAGTCAATTCCAATTGCAGTTGTGGCGTCGCTAACCGTCGTCTTTCTCGCATACTTTGGAATTTCTGTCGTTTTAACGATGGTCCTGCCCTACTACGACCAAAATGATGAGACTCCGCTGCCCGTGATGTTCCAATTCATAAAGTGGGAATGGGCCGTCTGGGTTGTGAACCTTGGCGCCATTTGCGCCCTGTGTGCGAGGTAATTGCGCGTTTATCTCTAGAAAATCCTTTTTTTCCCGCCTTCATCTGGGTGTTTTCAGTTTGCTAGGCTCTCTCTATCCCCTGCCGAGAGTAATTTATGCCATGGCCTCCGACGGACTGATTTTCAAGAGCATGGGCAACATCAACTCGCGTTTTCACACGCCCATGGTCAGCACACTGGTTTCTGGCTGTTTAACAGGTAAAATTTTCACATTTTACAATTTTTACATGTAATTCGAGATGTAAACTTGTAGTTAACCGTCTTACGATTGTGCACAGGCATCCTGGCGGCTATTTTTGACCTTGTAAAACTCATGGATCTGCTGAGTATTGGAGTACTGCTGGCTTATTCCATCGTTGCAGCTTGCGTTCTCATTTTGAGGTGAATTTCCGATGATTATCCCAGCAACCAACCTGTTTTAAACATAAATCAACCCCAAAATATTGATAATTGTTGAATTTATAAGTTATTCTTTGATTTTCGTGACTCAAATGTTTTTTTTTTTGGTGCATTTTAGGTACGCGGAGAGCGAGGGCTTCGGTAAAAGAGAAGATCGGGACCCCAGGACTGTTAAATTCATTCTAAAACAATTAATAAATGCTAATCATTCGATTCACTCAACAAAACTCACTTCCCAACTCGTTGCAGTGCTTGTTGCTATTTACTGTAAGTCAGTTGGACGACAATTCATATTTTTTCAAAGCAGGATTTTTTTTAAGTGATATTTTTTACAGTTATACTCTGTATCGTTTTTTCCGTCGTGGGCAACCAATTCTGGGATGAAATTCAAGATGGTAATACGTTAGTTGTCACTATTATGGTGATCCTAGGAATTCTTCTAGTTCTCACGCTTATTTTTATTTATTTCCAACCCACGTCAGAAGCACAACTCTCATTTTCTGTAAGTTAATCATGATCTTTCACATTTTACATTGAATATTAACAATTGCAGTTGATTAATTTGTTTATTTCCAGGTTCCCTTTGTGCCATTTATACCCGGCATCAGTATTTTAACGAATATTTCACTCATGATGATACTCACACCGGAAACTTGGATTCAATTTAGTGTCTGGATGGCCATTGGTAAATAATTTATAAGAAAATAATTTATAAATTAGATTTTCATGCGTCTAATTGTTTGTTAAATATTGCAGGAATTGCGATTTATACATTTTATGGCATGCGGCATAGCAAACTTCGAGAAAATAATATCCCAAAAGTCTTACTCAATTGAGAGATTGACTCTTGCCAATTATACAAAGCCAATAATGTATTTTTATAAAAACAGTAGTAAAGTACTCATTTTATACTATAGATTGATCATTATTTATCCCCAAAACCTTGAAGATACTCCAATTGAATTACTAGCATAAATGGAAACACGGTTTTTTTCCAAATTTAAATCAAATTAAGTGGAAAAATCGTTCCAAAAATTACACAAAAAAAAATATGTGACTAAAACATTAATGGCAGAAAAAATGCGCTAATCGATATAGAATCATAATTTTTCAGTTTTTTTTTTCATCTGCAAATTCAAAAAACCCTTTTAATATTTTTTCTGAACTGCGAAAAAATTTTTACGAGCAAATTCTTGAGAAAAAGACAACGAACAGCAGCTGCTTCTCTTATCTCAGCACGTCATACCGTCAATCATACGTGCAATTTTCTGTCCTCATTAAAAAATAATAAGTATTAGCAGTAAAAATAATTATATTCTATGAATCCAATAGTCTCGGAGCATAATGCACTTGCTACTTGAAGTATATTGTCAGCTGAAGTGCGCTAGTAGTGAAAAAAAATTTTTTTGGGATGTTCAGTTAATGGATTTTAAAGCATTTTTTTATCGAAAATGCTCAATAGGTTTTACCCACCTATACACACAAGAAGCGTGAAGCAAGTCACACTAGAACATCAACAGATTGATGTGGACTCGACGAGTATTTTTACTGTTTATTTTACGCCAGTGTCTCAATTTTTTCATGACTTATGAATTGAGTCAAGTGGCACACGTGAAAGATGCCAAGTATCCCATATTAATTTAGAGATAACATTTCAACAACTATTAAGAGCAGTAATTCCGCCAATAAAACACGCCAGCGTGGCATCCAAATTGTCCAAGCATTTCTGGATTATCTGACCCAGTTGGTTTTCTAAAGTTCTGAAAAATATGACGACAATATTAAGTGGCATTATACAAACACTTGCGAGGAAGAAAAAAATACAAACGACATCATTCTCGTCGATGAAACCGCTATCAACGTTGGATCTAACGAGCATGGGAATTGGAGCAACACTGGGGGTTGGTGTTTACGTCTTGGCTGGAGAAGTAGCAAAACAATCTGCTGGACCTTCTGTGATCATTTCCTTCGCCATCGCCGCCATTGGCACAATGTTTGCAGGTAATTCTCGCCTAAAATCGAAAAAAAAAATTTCTAATTTAAATATCTCCATAACTACTCAGTTTACAAGATTTTTCTTCAGAACCTTTTTCATAGATCGTAAAATACTCTACAAAAAAGATTCAGACCATAAAATGCGTATTTGGCTTTATTTCCGAGATATTTGCAATAAACATTCTTACAGGTCTCTGCTACGCGGAGTTCGGAGCACGAGTGCCCAAGGCAGGCTCGGCATACATCTACAGCTACGTCACAATGGGCGAACTCATGGCATTTATCATCGGATGGACTGTGATCCTCGAGTACATGATAGGCTCGGCAAGCATAGTGCGTGTGCTGAGCAACTACGTGGACAAAGCCACCAGCAACGTCATGAGCCGGGCTCTTGAGTCAGCAGTTCCTCTGCACGGCGCGCAATTGTCACCTTACTTTGATTTTTTCGCCTTGAGCACGACTATTGTTTTTTCAAGTAAGTAAAAACTTACTTATATCCTTTTTATCAACTAATCCAACTGCTAGAGCTTCAATAAAGTGGATTTTTTCAGTGGCGCTGGCATTTGGAGCGAAAGGATCGTCGTTAGCCAGCAATATCTTCACTCTTGTCAACCTGAGTGTAGTCCTGTTTGTCATTTGTGCCGGGTCAGCCTATGGTACGTTGAATCTATACCCTCAAACTTCTCGCATCTCCACTCCTCACGATATTTTCTCTCTACTTGCAGCAACGGTTTCCAACTGGAACCTCGCGCCTTCTCCGTCGAACCACGGCAGTGGAGGATTCATGCCCTACGGTATCATGGGCATCTTCAAGGGAGCCGCCAGATGTTTTTACGGCTTTGTAGGCTTCGATTGTGTAGTGACCGGTGAGGGGGTCAAAAATCCGAAGAAGTCAATCCCAATTGCAATTGTGACGTCGATAACTGTCGCGTTTTGCACATACTGCGGAATTTCTGTCGTTCTAACGATGGTCCTGCCTTACTATGAGCAGAATGAAAAAACTCCACTCATCTTCATGTTTGACTACTTGAAATGGACATGGCCTGCGTGGCTCGTGACCATCGGCGCCATTTGCGCCCTGTGTGCGAGGTAATTTCACCTTTTTATTCTGCTTTTTTGTCTTTATCTGGGTTTTTTCAGCTTACTGGGCACTCTCTACTCATTACCAAGGGTAATCTACGCCATGGCATCCGATGGACTCGTTTTCAAGAGCTTGGGCAACATCAACTCGAGTTTCCGGACGCCCATGGTCAGCACACTGGTTTCTGGCTGTTTGACAGGTAGAATTTCTGTATATCACAATATTTATACGTAATTTAAGTGAAAAAGTTGGAGCTAATATAACCTGGATTGTGCTCAGGTATCCTGGCAGCTATTTTTGAGTTTGAGAAACTCCGAGACTTGTCGAGTATTGCAGTTCTACTCGCTTATTCCATCGTCGCAGCCTGTGTTCTTATTTTGAGGTGTGTTTTTGACTATTATCCCTGCCCACAACATACCCTAGAAGTACATAAACGTCACAACATTAATAACAGTTGAAATTATGGCATTTTCCTTAATTTTTACGAGTTATCAATTTTTTTTGGCTACATTCTAGGTACGAAGAGACCGAGGACTTTGACAAAAGTGAGGACAGGGACCCCATCACGACTAAATTTATCCTGAAACAGTTGATAAACGCAAATAATGCGATTCACCCAACCAAACTCACGTCCCAACTCGTTTCGTCACTTGTTGCTCTTTACTGTAATTTGGCTACAATTAATATTTTTTTTAAGTTAGCGGATTATTACATCGTGATATTTCTTGCAGTTATACTTTCCATTTGTATTTCCATCTTCGGCAAACAATTCTGGAAGGAAGTTCAAGATGGTAATGAGATAGTAATCAGTATTATGGTATTTCTAATGATTTTGCTCATTATCACGCTTATTTGTATTTATCTCCAACCCGCCACGCCTGAGACACAACTCTCCTTTGCTGTGAGTTATTCACATTAAAAATTACGAATTAAATTTATAATTAATTTGTTTATCCCCAGGTTCCCTTCGTACCATTTATACCTGGAATCAGTATTTTGAGTAACATTGCACTCATGATGATACTTCAACCTCATACGTGGATTCAATTCAGTATTTGGATGACGTTCGGAATGGCAATTTATGTATTCTACGGCATGCGAAATAGCAATCTTCGTGAGAATATTTCAAAAGTGTTACCCAAGTGACATAGTGTGTATGATAATTCAGCATTAGGCACACAGGCTACAGCTAATACCAGTCATCCTCATTATCTCCAATAAGACGTGTAGTTTCGTGTGGTTGTCGGGAAATGGCATCTGTCGAAGAAGATTAAAAGCTCCAACGCACTCACTTTCTAAAAACAAAAAAATGACTTCTAAATTACATTTGAACAATGATTATATATAGAAATACAGCGATAAAATAATTAAAAGATAACATTTCAAAGCCAGTTTTCGAAAATATAAAAAATTCCTAGCTTCAATATTGTCTTAGAATATTACTTGAAGTATTTTTATCACCAAAACGCATTTCTGGGAAAATAAAAAATTTGTTGGAATGTTAAGCTAATGGATTTTATAGTTTTTTTTTATCAACAATAATTGGTATTGCTTACCTATATGCCTGAAGCAAGTCACAGTAGACATCGACAGATAGATGTGTATTGTTGCCAGTGTCTGTCTTGATTTTTCATGCCGACTAATTGAGTCAAGTGTTGTATGCAGAGGAAGCCGGGTGTCGAACATTAATTGAGTAGCGTTTTGTTAATTGCGGGCGCAATCAAAGCCACTAATCAAAACGCCAGCGTGGCACTGAGAACGATTAGATATTTTTAACGCAATAGATATTCCAAAATTCTGAAAAACATGACGACAGTGTTAAATAGCTTGGTACGAACGTTTAAGAGGAAGAAAGAAATACAAACGACATCAAACTCATCGATAGTAAAACCCTTATCAACGTTGGGACTGACGGGCATAGGGATTGGAGCAACACTGGGGGTTGGAGTGTACATCCTGGCTGGAGAAGTAGCAAAACAATCTGCTGGACCTTCTACAATCATTTCCTTCGCCATCGCCGCCATTGGCACGGTGTTTGCAGGTAATTCTCGCCTAGAATAAAAAAAAAAATTTCTAATTACAATATCTCTCTAACTACTCAGTTTACAAGATTTTTCTTCAGAACCTTTTTTATAGATCGTAAAATACTCTACAAAAAAGATTCAGACCATAAAATGCGTATCTGGCTTTATTTTCGAGATATTGTCAATTAACATTCTTACAGCCCTTTGCTACGCGGAATTCGGAGCACGTGTACCCAACGCGGGCTCGGCATATACCTACAGCTACGTCACAATGGGTGAACTGATGGCATTTATCATCGGATGGACTCTGATTCTGGATTACATGATCGGGGCAGCAAGTGTTGTGCGTGTACTGAGCAACTACGCGGACAAGGCAACAAATAACACGATGAGCCAAGCTCTTACATCGGCAGTTCCCCTGCACGGCGGGCCATTTTCACCTTACTTCGATTTTTTTGCCTTGATCACGGCTATAGTATTTACAAGTAGGAGTTTAAATCCTTTTTATCAGTTAATCCAACTGCTAGAGCTTCAATAAAGTGAAATTTTTCAGTGGGGCTGGCATTTGGAGCGAAAGAATCATCATTAGTGAATAATATCTTCACTATTGTCAACCTGATCGTAGTAGTGTTTGTAATATGTGCCGGTTCAGCCTTTGGTAAGTTGAATCCACGCTCAAACTTCTTACATCTCGACTCACGATATTTTCTCTCTACTTACAGCAACAGTTTCCAACTGGAAGCTTCCGCCTCCTCCATCGAACTACGGCAATGGAGGATTTATGCCCTACGGCATCATGGGCATCTTTTCGGGAGCTGTCAAATGCTTCTACGGCTTCGTAGGCTTCGACTGCGTAGCAACAGCCAGTGAAGAGGTCAAAAATCCGAAAAAGTCAATCCCAATCGCAATTGCAGCGTCGATACTCGTCACGTTTCTTGCGTACTGCGGAATTTCTGTCGTTCTAACGATGGTTGTGCCTTACTACGATCAGGATGAAAAAACTCCACTCGTCTTCATGTTTGACTCTGTACACTGGAAATGGGCCGGGTGGGTCGTGACCGTCGGCGCTGTTTGCGCTATGTGTGCGAGCTTACTGAGCTCTCTCTATCCACTACCGAGGATACTCTGCGCCATGGCATTCGATGGACTTGTTTTCAAGAGCTTGGGCAACATCAACTCGCGTTTCCGCACGCCCATGGTCAGCACACTGGTTTCTGGCTGTTTGACAGGTAGAATTTTTGTATATCACAATATTTATACGTAATTCAAGTGAAAAAGTTGGAGCTAATATTACCTGGATTGTGCTCAGGTATCCTGGCAGCTATGTTTGAGTTTGAGAAACTCCGAGACTTGTCGAGTATTGCAGTTCTTCTCGCTTATTCCATCGTCGCAGCCTGTGTTCTCATTTTGAGGTGTGTTTTTGACCATTATCCCCGCTCACAACCTACCCTAGAAGTACATAAACGTCACAACATTAATAACAGTTGAAATTATGGCATTTTCCTTAATTTTTACGAGTTATCAATTTTTTTTGGCTACATTCTAGGTACGAAGAGACCGAGGACTTTGACAAAAGTGAGGACAGGGACCCCATCACGACTAAATTTATCCTGAAACAGTTGATAAACGCAAATAATGCGATTTACCCAACCAAACTCACTTCCCAACTCGTTGCAGTGCTTGTTGCTATTTACTGTAAGTCAGTTGGACGACAATTCATATTTTTTCAAAGCAGGATTTTTTTTAAGTGATATTTTTTACAGTTATACTCTGTATCGTTTTTTCCGTCGTGGGCAACCAATTCTGGGATGAAATTCAAGATGGTAATACGATAGTTGTCACTATTATGGTGATCCTAGGAATTCTTCTAGTTCTCACGCTTGTTTTTATTTATTTCCAACCCACGTCAAAAACAGAACTTTCATTTGCTGTAAGTAAACCATAATTTTTCACGTTTTGAATTGAAAAATAAGAATCACAGTTATAATTAATTTCTTCCCTCAGGTTCCCCTTGTGCCATTTATACCCGGGATCAATATTATGACCAATATTTTACTCATGATGATACTCACCCCTGAAACTTGGATTCAATTTGGTGTCTGGATGGCCATAGGTATTTTTTATAAATGATAATTCATGAATTAATCTATTAATTGCTTAATTACATTGAAATTCTTGCAGGAATTGCGATTTATGTATGTTATGGCATGCGAAATAGCAAACTTCGAGAATACAGCCAAGTCAAAAGTTATAATTCTAAAATAATACCTCTGGTAGAAATGTGTCAAAATATAATATAATATTTCAAAATTTGTCAGAGTTTGTTGAAAATAACAAATATTATTTATTTGTCCTAAAAATAACCTTGAAGATTTACATACCTCGGTCTTGCAGTTGAATTGGTAAGTTGGAGGAAAAACACGTTTAATCACGTGTTAGCACGAAGACCGTCGAACAATTCCGAAACTAGACGAAGCAAAAAGATTCCCAACGCATTTGAAATGGCGATGCGCATCCCCTGTTAGTCGCCATATTGTCTGCGCCTTAATTTCCAGCGAGTTGTATACTTTTTGATCAATCTGTGTAAATGGACAAAATTATGCTCTATAAAATCCATATAAAATTGAATTAATCCTTAAAAAATAAAGGTTTGTAAAATTAAACTACTTAAGCAATAATTGGGATATTTAACACTTGGTCTTTCAGTTGAACAAAATACGGATATGCCCATGTGTTCTGTAAAGAGTTGTGGCAATGCATCAAAAAAAAAGACAGTTGATCGAAGTATCAAGTACTTTTCATTCCCGCGAGATCCAGATATCTGCGCCGAGTGGATAAAGGCCACGTCTAAGGAAACTTTAAACGTCAAAAATGGTAAAATTTACTCCCCACAAAATTGAGGTTATATTGTCAAAAGCTATCACTCTCATTGCAGCTCGGATTTGTTCGGTACACTTTGAACCAGAGTGCTTCAAGGAGGACTGGAGAGCCGAAGCATACGGATCCGAATTCATCCCAAAATCCGGAGCTCGCCTAATAAAATCAGATGCAGTGCCTACTCTGTTCCTCGGACCAGAAAGCTACGAGGAACAATCGCTGAGAGATGACGCCTTGTAAGCACAAAAAATCCACTGTTTTTTAATCACAAACACCTTTGCCTCCACTTAATCAATTACACGACAGATACGACGATGCGGAATTGACGGAGGAATTCAGCCCTGAGCCAGTCGACCATCAAGATTCACTCAGCTACATCGAGCATGATCCTGAAGACGCGTCTGGAGTCCAAGTCCAGTAAGTAATACATCAAGCAAAAAAGCGCCAAATATGGTGAAAAAAAAGTAACTGATATACAAAAATTCCCATTGTTTTAAGATGTGCGTCACCATCAAAGGAATTCCTCAAAGCTGAGAACGAGCAACTAACGCAGGAGGTTGAACGACTGCAAAAAGAATTGGACGAGAGTAGACAAGAACTAGACGATCAAACAAAAATCCTGCAACAGCACAATGACGAGCTACGAAAGGCTGTGCAAGATTCGCATCAGTCAATTATCGAGCTGCTGAGCAATGTTTTCACACCGGGACAGATAAAACAACTGCTGAACCCAAATCTCAAGCACGTCAAGTGGAGTGACGAGGACGTATCAGCAGCCATAGCTCTGCGCAATGTGAGCGTAGAAGCCTACGAATACCTGCGTAACAAACGCAAACTTCCTCTGCCCGGCTTGTCGACACTGCGACGCTGGGTGTCTGAGGCCGATTTCGACGAGGGAATTCTCAAATCAGTCATGACACACATGAACATGAAGAGCCGTGAGATGAGTGAGCACGAGAAACTCATAATTCTCAGCTTTGATGAACTCTATTTGTCAACGCGCGGAGAGCCCGAGCAGAAGAAGCGCACAGTCACTGCAATCGCACGTGGCCTATTTGGAAAGTGGCAGACACCTGTTTACTATGAGTACGACAAGTCAATGGAGCCACAGACACTGCTGCGAATCATTGATTGCCTCTACGCAAATGGATTCACCGTCGTCTCCGTCGTATGCGACATCTCGTCGAACCTGCGGCTGTGGTCGGCACTGGATATCGATCCGGAGCTGGGAAGATGTTTCTTCCGTCATCCATGTGACCCTGAATCAAAGATTTTCGTGTTTGTTGACGTACCTCAGCTGCTAAAGCTGCTGCGCAACTACTTCCTGGACAGTGGCTTCAAGTGGCGTGGGAAAATCATCGGCAAGGAGATTTTGGACCACCTTCTCGACGCATCAAGGACCCAGCCAAAGCTCACACCTACGCTGACGAACTATCATCTGGACGTGCAGGGTCTGGACCGACGCACAGTGCGCCCTGCCGCGCAGCTGCTGTCAAATTCCGTCGCAACGGCCATCACTAGCCTCGGAAAACGCGGTGAGATGGGCAAATTGCCGTGGCAGGAGGCCTCTGAGTGCATTCGCACCATCAATGACTGGTTTGACATCTTTAACTCACAAGTCACCGACTCCAATGATCCAGATCAGTATGCCTATGGGATGGATCTCAATCGGCAGAACAACGTGCTTCGCCAAATGACGGATTTTACATACGAATTACGGGTTGGCTCGGCCAAAACGATATTCAGCTTCCAAAAGGGCATAATGTTGAATAATGCGGCACTGCCGCAGCTTTACACGTACCTGAAGAAGAACTTTCACAGCGACGAAGAGCCCATAGATTATCTATTTACGCGTAGATTTAATCTCGACGTGACAAAGCAATTTTTTGCTCACATCATCTCCATGGGCCCCACCAATGATCAACCCACCGCTTCGGACTTTAAATATCGCTTGCGTTGGTACATTCTCGGACGCCATCCGTCGACAAACCCGCACGGAACGCTCGAAGGACTGCACGACCTTGGTGACGATGCAGAGGGTTGTGTATTGCGCAATGATGATCGCATTCTCACCAACGACTTCCACAGCCTGTACAATAAACGTAAGAATGAAGAAGAAGACGCTGCCGAGGAGCAGGCCAAGAAGCCGAAACTCGACAATCTTCTGGACGAGGATGACCTGAGTGTCAATCGAAAGACCAAGCGAAAAACATACAGGAAAAAACCTTTCAAAGTGAAGCTAGTGTAAAGTAATATTCAACAATATTAACTGACTTTAGGCCCTGGTTGCCACGTTACAATTTTTCAATCATTCATTTAAACGCATCACTAATTAAGTTTCAATCTTTCATTGCAATAATTAGTTTACAATAATGGTAATTTAATTATCAAGATAAATTAAAAAAAATTCACACACAAACGTGGCGACCATTCAAGCAAATTTAAATAATCATTCAATTCATTTAGTTTTGTAAAATAAAATTTATATACCTGTTTAATATTATGCCGTAAAACATGAATTTCAATATTTCAAAACGACTTTTTCTATTCAGAATCATTACTGTTTACGGCATACTGATCGTTCCTGACTTCTATTCTGAGTGGAGAACGACCGCGATTGTGATAGCCCAAGCGCGAACGCACGTCTCCCTTTATAGAAGACTTTTGATCACTTCTGAAAATAAAAACAAATAAAAACATCACTCAAAAAATGAAAAAATAAAAAAGATGAAAATCAATATTTACCTCACAACGTCCGAATTTTTTTCCTCATGCTTTAGTCGTGCCCAAACCGTCGAGGCTACTCGCGGTTTTGCGCGTGAAACTACTTTTATTACACTGCCTTGTGGGCCCTGTACTTCCTTCTCCGACACGTCGCTGTCACTCTCATCATCGTCGTCACTCTCATCATCATTTTCTTCCTCTACCTGCTCCTCCTCTTCCTCCAACTCCTCTGCGGCTTCCTCCTCATCCGCGGCCTCGTCCTCGTGCGATTTCTCGTCCTCGTCCAACTCACCTTCCTCTTTCTCATCCGCAGACTCGTCCGCACCTCCGTCCTCCTGCGCCTCGTCTTTTACACGGCCGCTGCGGTAGCGCTCTGGCTCGTTTGTCACAATGACCTGGATGGCGTCGCGGTACACGGGTGGTTTTGACCGAGCAAGCTTCGAGCGCAGGTCGGTGTTGGATACTTGGTCGTGGACCCTTTGCGTCAGTTGTTTCAGCTTGCGTTTCTGCACTTTCTCCTCCTCGTCGTCGGCGTGCATTCGCATTCGCAGGGTTTTGCTGCGGCGATTCCACTCCTCCTCGCTTTCACTCGACTCGCTCGACTCGACCTCAACCTCGACACGTGCCTTGAATCCCAAGCGCTCCTTGACGCTGCCTCGCTCCGGTGGCTCCTCCCGTTTGCGTATAAAATCATCCTCCACCGCGTCATGCACTCCCCAATTCTCGGACAGCGAGCCCCAAGGATTTTTCGCTCGCTTACGATCACCTCCATTCTCCATTGGCTCGCTCAGCAGTCTCTTAATAGGTTTCTCTTGACGCCTGAACGTATCGGGCCTGCCGTACTTGCGGTAATACTCGCTGGATCGCCCAGAGTTTGGCAGCTTCTTGTCGGCGTTTGTCGCAAACCTCAAGAGGATTTGCTCCGACTTGGGACAGTGGACACCCTTTCGCCAGATCCCCGCCAATTGTTCGTCGGATTTTGGGGCGTTTTCTATTTTTTCTGTACTCTCATCAGTCATTTTTTCGTTTTCGATCTCATGAGGAGTCTCGGTGCCTGAGGGTACGGCCTCGTGCACAGAAATTTTCTTTGAAAGACCAAGCAGAGCTCTCGTAGCGGTGATTTTATCTCTCCAGCTCACGTTGCAGCACTCATCGTTGATCCACTCAACCGACGCCGGTGGATAATTTTTAAAATACTCAAACACGTCCATAGTACTCATTTCCTCAGTCCCCCGCATGTGCAAAACATTTAATCGAATGTTTTTGCGGCCCTCGACATCCGAAGGGATGCTCATACTTTTGTACAGGTCTTCCTCTTGCTCGAGTGAGTGTTTTGTATTGCTATCTATGCCAAAACGCTTTGCTCGCTCCTCCATCTTGTCCTGTTCCTCCTTGCTGAAGATGTCAATGCCTGTGGTGAATGTGCCATCCTTGTTCTGATAGCGAGGGTCAAGAATCTGTGGATATTCAATCAGTATACGTGAACAATAGCACTTTGGAGGTTAAATATGGTAAAATAAACTTAAAATTAGAGGTTAATAGATAGAGAAAATGATTGATTTCTTACAAAAGACAAGTCTGTAGTTGAATTATCTTCAGATTCCGGCAAGTTGGACAAATTTGCGTCAAGATCTTGGCCTCTAATTTCTGAATGGGAATCTACATCCATAGGTTCCGCCACATCTGCCATTTTGTAATGATTACTGGCAATCGACAACATGCAATTACACAGGTTAAAATAAAATTTTTGTGTTCGTTAAAATGATTAAAATACACTTTTTGTATGTTTATCTCCTCCAAGATCTAAACAACCATCGAGGTTAGATGAGCATCATAGCCGCCATATTAGTTTCCTGGTGCATCAGCGCTACGAGTAGCCATTTTGCGCACTAGTTCAACTTTTGCGCGCCACACACAACAATACGCTCTTGATATTAAAAAAAACCAATAATTCTTGCGAAGAAATATTTATGACGATGTGCACAATTGAATTATGCACAAATCAAGCGAGAAGCTAATTTCAAAATTCAGTTACTCTACACGTGTAGTGCCAAGTGCTTGTGTATTAAGTATATACGAAACTATTTTCGTCGAACTTGTATGCATTATGTTAATAGTTAAAATAAATAGCGTACAACAATGCATATAGCGATTGCGCGTATATAAAGTGATTCTGGTATCGCAATAATATTCGTACACTTGTCCCAACCTCGAACATGCACTTGGCTTGCTCTTCAGCTCAACATCAACATTAAACTATCCAAATTAACAACATTTTTACATATAAACCAACGGTCAAAAATTATCATGGAACTAACGGAAGTGGTGAGTAAATTTGAGTAAATTTCAAATAGTAAATATTTGTTCAAAAGTGTTTTATCAATTAAATATTAGAGTATTATTTTCTATAAACTACCCTAAATAAATTTATTGAAATATTGACATTAAATGTTGAAACGCAATAAAAAAAATTCTATAGTTAATTGAGCATGATAATTTGTCAAGGTTATCTCACTTGATTCAATTTAAATCAAATCTTCGAATGATCTAAAATCATGTGCGTAAAATCATGTGCGTCACTAATTACTTTTTTTTTTACTCAATATCCCTTCATCGCGCTTACGTAATTTATTCTTTAAGTATTCAACAAGCCAATTGATTCATTGAAGTCGCGTCAATATCAGCAAACACGATAATTATTATTTTGTCTTAAAACAACTATACATACTTACTATCTATTGCGTAACAATAGAGATAGTGTAAAAAATTATAGGTCTAAAACTTGAATTTCAAGGCGAGTTATTTAACATATGCATATATTATTCATCGCTTAATTGAAATTTTAATTGCTTTTAGTCGATAGGAAACAGTCATCCAGAGTCGCAAAGCACTACCAATGCCGATGAAGGGCAGACAAAAACACCCGATCGCAGTATAGGTCTGACCTATGGAATTGATGACGTTCCACCTTGGTACCTTTGCCTCTTTATGGCCCTCCAGGTAGCCAAGTTAACGATAATTGATCGCTATCATGCAATAAATACCTTCATTAATGCGCGATACCTTATTTAGCACTATCTAACGATGATTGGCGCCATCGTGGCCATTCCCTTCATCCTCACACCGGCTCTGTGCATGAGCCCAAGCGACCCGGCACGAAGTTACATCATATCAACAATGATTTTCGTCACAGGACTCGTTACCTTTGTCCAAACGACATTTGGTTGCAGGTGAGTGACCCCTTTCTCAAGCAAATAGCCACTTAAATTTAACCACTCTTTAATTCAAAAGTAAATAAAAAGTCGAACTTTTTGCCGGAAACAGTATAACAAAATATTTTTTTAACTGACCAATTTTTCCCTGATGCAGATTGCCGCTTGTTCAGGGAGGTACCATTTCTTTTCTGGTGCCAACGCTGGCAATTCTGAACCTCCCCGAGTGGAAATGCCCAGCGCCAGAGGTCCTGCACGCCATGAGCCCGGAAAACCGCACGGAACTCTGGCAGATCCGAATGCGCGAGCTGTCAGGCGCGATAGCCGTGTCAGCAATGGTACAAGTGATAATAGGCTTGTTCGGGATCATCGGGTACCTTCTAAAATTCATCACACCGCTGACAATAGTGCCAACAGTCTCCCTGGTGGGTCTGTCACTGTTTGAGAACGCGGCAGAAGCAGCATCCCAGCACTGGGGCATAGCAGCGGGGTAAAAACCACTCTCAGCATCGCTCTTAAAACCCCATTTCTCCCTTAAAATCATGCATTTCAGGACGATTCTCATGCTGACAATGTACTCACAGCTGCTGGTGAACGTGACAGTGCCCGTGGTGGCCTATCGCAAGGGCGAGGGCTTGAAAATCGTCTGGTTCGCGCTCTTCAAGCTCTTTCCCGTCCTCCTGACGATCGTAGTCATGTGGATCATCTGCGGAATCCTCACTGTGACGGATGCGCTGCCTCCGGGCCACCCGGGCCGGGCCGATACCAAGCTCAAGATCATCGAGGACTCGCCCTGGTTCCGAGTTCCCTATCCCGGTCAGTGGGGAACACCGACCGTGAGTCTTTCCGGTGTCCTGGGCATGCTGGCCGGTGTCCTGGCCTGCACTGTCGAGTCCATCAGTTATTATCCCACGACGTCGCGGATGTGCGGTGCTCCACCGCCGCCCGTACATGCCATCAACCGCGGCATCGCGATCGAGGGCTTGGGCACCGTGTTGGCCGGCCTCTGGGGCAGTGGCAACGGCACCAACACCTTTGGCGAAAACGTGGGTACAATTGGCGTGACAAAAGTCGGCAGTCGCAGAGTCATACAGTGGGCGTGTGTTTTGATGATCCTGCAGGGTGTGATAAGCAAATTTGGCGCTGTTTTCATCATAATTCCCGAGCCCATCGTTGGTGGAATTTTCTGCGTGATGTTTGGCATGATTGCGGCCTTTGGGCTGTCGGCATTGCAGTATATAAACCTGAATTCTGCCAGAAATCTCTATATTCTTGGTTTTTCGATTTTTTTCCCGCTCGTACTGTCCAAGTGGATGATTAAGGCGGGCGACGTGATTCACACTGGCAATGCAACGGCGGATGGCGTGATTACCGTGCTGCTGAGCACTACTATCCTAGTTGGTGGAGTGACAGGATGTTTCTTGGATAATGTGATTCCTGGCAGTAGTGAGGAGAGAGGCCTGAACGCTTGGGCCAATGAAATGGCGCTAGACTTTAAGGGGAAAGCCGAGACGTCCGAGTATGTTTGGAATACTTTTGATTTTCCAGTTGGTATGACGGTTCTCAGAAAGTGGAAGTGGACTTCTTATTTGCCGTTTATGCCTACTTACAAGCCGCGCTCGTATTCGTTCCGGCCGACGAAAAAATACGATGTTAAAACGTGAAATGACTGTTGATGGCTTCTGAGAAAATGCCGAGGTATTTCACCAATAGAAATAGTTTTAAAAAAAATTAATACTTGTAATAAATTATTTAATATACCACATAATAAAATTTAATCTATTGAATTTTGTGGTATATTAATTTTTTTTTCTTACTAATAATTTAATAAATCAAAGTGAAATATTACTTACGCGACCTTTTTTTTTTTTGGGAAATTTTCACTCTCTTGAGTACTTGGCTGAAAAAAAAATTTCATTATACAAAATTAATTTCGTAGACTCTCGGAGAATCAAAGAAAAATGGTTTTTCGTGCAGAGAAAAAAATTGTAATTAAACCTACCTTGGTAATTATGGTAATATTACCAAAATGGTTACAAACCACCCAACAGGTTTGTGAAGAGAACTCGTTACAGGTCATAATATCTGAAAAATCCAAAAAAAACAATCACACCCAGGAAAACTACTCATACATATATATGAAAACAAGTGGCAATAATTATTATTAATTAATCACACTTAACTAAACAACAATTAATAAAATAAATATTACTTAGTATAAATCACGCAGCAATACAGCTATAAATTTTGTTCTACCTGCAAAACAAATATATATTCCATTGATTTATTGCAAATAAATAATATTAATCCCTAGAAAATTATTAACTTTGTACAGCTATCTACAAAAGGCAGCTCTCATCACAAAAACCCATGACCCGCGACAGCAGCAGGAATAAAACCCTCTCTACCGTCCCGCGAACGCACCCAAAACCACTCGCTAATGTGATCACTGAGCAGAGCGACAACATCGCCCTTGGAAACACTAATAGAATTATTTCCCTGACCCTGATAGTCACTGCGAATGACGAGCAGAGTCTGGCGCGAGCCTTTGGTGCGCGCATTAGCCGCGGCACGCAAATACAGTCGGTCAACACTGCGTTCGCCGCAGGCAGAAACAGCATCGCGAGGTCCGCGACGTCCCTTGGGCTTCCTCTCCCTCGTCCCGCACTCGGACTTTGTGTCGCGCAGCTTCTCCGTGTCCGTCATGTTGCCCAGAGGGCGCGGGAAGACATCTGTGGAGTCCTCCCAGCAGGGGCCGCACGTGGGCTGCGGCAAAATGCCCAGAGGCAGACACGCGGCGTAGCCGACGTAGCCCTCTTGACCGTGAGGTGTCTGCACGTACAGCCAGGCCTGGTTCTTGAAGACTGCGTTGACCACGGTGCCCAGCGGCAAGGCCACCTCGTCCTGCGTGCCGCCCTGCGTCTGGTAGAGCACCGAGGGAAAGGACAGCACTACGGGAATGTTGGCAGGCCTCTCCAGCGACGCCTTAGTCAGGAAAGAGTCCAAGTCTGTAATTTCGTAGCCAAATCGACTCGGTGGCCGGGGCTTGTGTGCCCGCTTTGCTCGTCTGTGCCTGTGCTTCTCGCTGCCCGCTCCCACGCTCAACTCCCTGCACACCAAACTCGGCTCCGAGGTCGCTCGTTTCACCTTGTCCTTGTCTTTGACTATGCTGGGACTCTTGTCGCCCGACATTCCGGGCTCCTTTTGCTTACCCTCGTCCGAGAGAACCTCAACTGGCTGAAAAAAAAATTTTTCGTTTCGTCAGTAAGATGTAACAGCCGTCAAGAATATATCTCAATTGCGAATAACTTTTTAATCATAATTTCACTTAATTTTAATACCCGAAATTCAACTGTGCGCGACAAATACTTGCAAGATTGTGTTCTAATCTTGTGAACAATTTTTTAGAATAATTTCTTCAATGTTTGCTTACGAAAAAAAAAATTTTTTTTTTTGACCATTTTCCAAAGGGGTACCCTTACAAATTTTGAGATTTTGAGATTTTTCGTGATAGCTCGGAAACTATACTACGCATCGAGATAATTCATACGCCAAATTAAAGAGAATTCAATTCTCTACAAAAAGTTTACAGTAAATTTTGCTGTAACTCGTTTAGTTTCTGAAATATTATCGATTTTTTGAAATTCACGTTTTTGAAAATATCTCAAAAATGAAAAATGCTACAAAAAAATATTTTATATGTATTTTGTAGAGAATTTAAAGCCCAACAATTTCGTTTAAAGAATATCTCAATATCTTGCGTAGTTCCAGAGTTATTCCAAAAAAAAAAACCGAAAAAAAAAAACACGAAATCTCAGAAATTCACAAGGGGTAGTATCCTTTCGAAAATTCGTCGGGAAAAAAAATTTTTTTTTTTCTTCATAACTAAAGATTAAAAAAATCATCTTGGGAGTTTATTAAAATAATTTGAAGGGAAAAAATTTTTCAAATCGTTAAAATCAATTTTACAAGCAATAATTCACAATTTTTTTTTTACTTGTTTGCAAAAAACCAAAAGGAATCTCTGATTATATGACGTAATCTATACATATAAATGATAATCTTGTTAAAAAAGAGGGAAAAAAAAATTTCTAGTCAATAATTACCTTTTCCTGGCGAACAATCTTGTCGATTTCCTGGAGAACATTGCAGCCATCAGTCTTGTCAATACACTCGCCAGGTGATTCCTTTTCTCTGATGGTTTTTGGAGCTCTGGAAACCTTAAGACTCCTAGGCGAACGTTCCTTGGTACCTAGCTCTGCATTGGCGCCATGGGCATCGTTGCGGTGATGCTGCTGCCCGCGAAGGACCCACGTGAGCGAGATTTTAGGGCGGAGAAGAGAGCTAGGACGCTGGCCCATGCTCAACTGCGCTGGTGAGGGCGTCCTGGGGGGTGTCACCAGTGGCAGAGGACAATTCGCCACAAGGTCCACCTCCTGCACCGTGCAGGCATCCTCCTGCAGGCGAAAAACCGTCTCAGGTCATTTCCCAATTTGCCCCTTGGCCTCTTACAACCATATAGCCCGAAGGAATGCGCGTAAGCACTTAATTATATCCTCTCAATGCAAATTATCGTGCACGCCACGAATTTTATCGCGCAACACGTCTATCACTCACACACTTGCTACGAACCTTGCAAGAGTCGGCGTCCTCTTCGGGACTCACTTCCTCGGTTTCTTCGATTTCCACCTTCTCGTTCCAGGTCTGTCGCCTCTTCAGGTCACCTGAAACAACAGGAAACTGAAATTACCCAACGGCACATGAGGAAAAGCTGAGTTAGCTGTAGTAAAAACTACTGGCTGCAGAAGAACTAGTTTTTACCACTCTTGCGCAGCTTTGAATCTTACGCTATAATCACATATTGTAAGAGTGTGGCTTTATTCGTTTGCTCGATCGTAAATTTTAATGAATAACAATTTGACACGCGCGGTGAGAATTATTAACGATAAACTAGCCACGTGAATCTTGTTCTTCGTGCTTTTTATCAGTATTCACTATTTTTAACAGCTTGTAAAGCTCGCCAAAAACTAATTCATTTATATTCCCGTATCATTTTTAAAAAAAAACTTATTTTCTATTTTCTCATTGACATATAAACAATGACTTAAATGTATGAAATGGTGTTGAATAAAAAAATTCTCTATGTATTCAATCAGTGTCAATGTCTTGACTGAAGAAAATAGTTGCGGAAATTGGCAACTATGCGTAGATTTATTGCCGAAATAATTGGCTTGCCTCTATTAAAAGAGCTTTAATTACAAAACAGGTGTGAGTAGTTAAAAAAAATGTGATATCAATTAACTCATCAAGGTGAATTGCTACTCATGATGCATTAGAAAACAAGAGTGGCGCATAGAGACGAGTATGGAGGGATAATAAAAAGGCCCGACTGGAGTAGAAATAGATTGCAAAGTGGCTTGGTATGGTTGGCCTGTGCTGATGAATTACCTGTTAGGCCGGAAAGGATCCGCCCCGTGGTTCGATAGTCCTGGGACTATCCTGGGGCGACGGATTAACTGCACTCGAGAACGCGATAACGCTCTCGAGCACTCCCAAGCGCAAGATTTACGAGATCCCCCTCGGTTTCAAGTGCAATAATTAACGGTCTCAAGATACGATCCAATTAAAATCGGTGAATCACATCAAGAGACACATGTTCTCTCACTGCTGCCTCTCTTGCCTTCAATTTCGCGTATCACAACACTCAAATAAGCTATGTACAGGCTAATTGATCCCTTCAATTAACTGATAGTCATCTCTAATCGAGCACCATAGTAGCTTTGCACTACTAGTTGTTCTTCCAAAAGACCATCGTTTTTTTTTCAATGCCGGCTCTCGCACTTGGTACACGCGCGACTAGACTAAACTCGCGGATCCTTGGTGGATGTTGGAACCCTTCGCTAGATGAGGAGAAAGCAAAGGGAGAGATGAACATGCAAGAAGGCCAATCGACGTGGATTGGCTTTAGCATTCCCGCACAAAGTAACCGTCAACCAATGGCTATTCACCTGGCCAAAGGTAATTGTCGGGTACCGCGTGTGCTTAAACCAATTGGTGGGAGGCTATATACAACAACCATTCAACGATAATCTTTAACCGACACTTCCTACAGTCTGCTTTCATTCCGCACATGCACTTGCTAAACATTTCTGTTGCAGCGCGAGCCCTTTGACAAATTCGCGCCAAGAATTTATTTATTCTGCCAAGCCGCGTTCGGAGAGGCAGATCTCGACATTACCCACCGTCGGATATATTTCTTCTCTCTCTCTCTCTGCATAATTTAATTTAATACTTAATCATTTTAATGTCAAATTATCGGAAAAAAACTTTTTGAGATCATTTTTTTCGAGATAGATGATGAAAATAAGATTACAAGTTGTTTGGAGTAGAAAATTTTTGGGGTACGTGTTCCCAGGAGTGCGTGAGATTTCGTTTGCGTATAGGAATTAGTGTGTAGTGAGAAAATAAATGGAATTTTCATACTTGAGCCGGGGCCCGAAGGCATGGGGCTGGGTGGGCGCCTACTCGCGAAGGTTGTCGGTGTGAAGAGAGAAAGGTGAGCGCAAAAAGGAGAAAAGGTATATATGGTCGGACGAAGAAGAAGAAGAAGAAGAAGAAGAGGAGGAGGTTCCCGCGACCTCTGAACCTTCCTTGAAAACTTGGGACGGCAGGAAGCTGCAGCTGCAGCCAAAATATAATGCTCTGTCTTGCAGAGCGTGTGACCCAGCGAGTGTGTGTGATGGCGATGAGGAATATCTGATGCTTACCACGGTGAATTATCGAAAATTGAATCGTTGCTCTTGTGGTGAGATTAAAATTTTGATTTCAGAAGCATCCTCTTCGCTTATAAAGATATATAATAAGTACGTGGAAGAACGGAAAATCCAGAGGAGCAATTGCGACTTGTTTTTTTTTTTCTTTTTCTTCCTCTGAGCGCCTCTGAGAATCTTTACACGATGCTTGAGTTATATTTTTTTCTGGGTGTAAAACAAGACTTTTGTATGCCCTGCTTCTTGAACGATGACGACGACGACGACGTTCAAGTATTTTCCAACACGAGGTCCACACACACAAGAGTCATTTGCTCCGAGGTTTATGCTCGTCCTGGTATGCTTCATGGCACCAGTCTCATATCATATATCCCCGTGTCTTCAGATGATGATGGTTTATACGTGCATGAACATCACCAAGATGAGCATTAGCTGCATTCAATCACCATTACATGCCTGAGGGCCCCCTTTTTCAAGCACACACAGGTCAATTGTATTTACAAATGTGTAAATAGCCTTGTCGATTTTCTTCCAGGTGATTTAGACGTCCTCTTGCCTGTTTAAAAACAAAAAAAAAATCAATCCTACAAGAAATTCAGTGCTAGAACATGAAAATTCTTGTAGGGAAAATTTATGACAGTGCAACGAGAATTCATCTGAGCATGAAGTTGAGTTAAAAAAAAAAAAAAAACCCTCGGGGAAAAATTTTTAAGTGAAATTACAAACAATTTAATGTGCATTAAATAAAAAATTATTTCTCTCTATAATTAATAATATTTTGACACTCCAATCGCGGATGATTTTCAGGTTAAAAAAAATACATGAGAATTAAAAAGAGAAATTAATATAAATAATAATACTGGCTGTCTCAGCTGGTGGAGTGAAAAAAAAAAAATCAGGACCCGACAATTTGAATTAATCTCACACGTGTAGTATAGCGGAAGAGAAGAATAAAGACACACGTATATGAGAAAGTGGTTTACACAAAAGATATCTAACTAATCCGCCCTTTTTCACTTTCGACTTTTCTTGTGCAAAAACTATTTCAACACCTTGAGAGATTGAACAAATTTAGTATTGTGCAGCTTGTGCAAAAATACATTTTTTCGTGCGGGAAAAAAAGTAAAATAAATTGTTTTGCTTAGTAAATATTCATTTGCTTGAGAGAATTTGTGATGGACCAACGCGGGTGGCTTGCGCCGACATGCAGAGGAATTCATTCTCACTTGTACCGCCGTTTAAAAGACATGATGATGTCATTTAAACCAATAAATCCTGCATGATGTAAAAAGAAGAAGAAAAAAAAAATTGAGATACGTCAAGATGAATTTATATACACATATACTCACACACATTCTTCGGCGTTTTTCATGCTCACTAATTTTACGATGTTGCGCGTAGAAACGCGCACGCTGAATCCTATCTCGCTGAAGCCTGCAATCTCGTGTGCGAGTACTTAGACGCGAGTTTCTTCTGAGCATGCAATTTGGTCACCTCTACACTCGGTCGCATCAGTGTATTGCCTGGTAAGAAAAAGAAGAAAGAGAGAAAAAATAATACATGAGAGAGAAAAATAAATAAAATATCAAACAAGAAATAGGATGATGATAATGATGATGAAGACAAAAATCCATTGCAATTTACAGAATGAATTATCTCTCATTTTCTACCATTATTGCAAAACAAAATAAAGCCTGGGCAAATGAATTTTTCCCAAGAATCTTGATATATAAATATTCGTGCCTGTAAACTCTTGAGATCGTTTCCAGAGCACCTTCTGCTTCTTCTTCTTCTTCTTCTCCGTCGTCTTCTTCTTCTTCTTCTGGTTCAAGAGTTTGTGTTGATCGTCGAGCAATTTTGTTCAAGCCAATAAATTCCATCGCATCTTCAATATGTTTCCTCGCATTTTATACACTGTTGTGTCCAACAAATTATAACGTCATCCGTCGATGAATATACCCCCCAAAAACACTCAAAATTTGACACTTTCAATCGTTTTTCTGAGAAAAAAAAAATTTTTTTAATACAGCAAAATGTCCAAGTAGGAAACAAAAAAAAAATTAGTGTCAGTAATTGTGAGCAATTGTCGACATTACTGACCGAAAAAAAAAAAAAAATGTACAACATACATTTTACTCGTCTTCACGGTAATTTTCCTTTACCTCAACACAAGAAAGTTCTCTTCGTGACACGATAGACTTAATCAAAGTTATACCTTGTCTCAGTAAATTATGATTTGCACTTTTGACAAGCATATCCATATTTTTCTTTCCGATTCTGCAGTTATTTTCAAGGTTAGATAAATTCTACAATTGTTAAAAAAAAATTTTTAATCATTAAAACAATAATATATTTACTAATAACCTGGCAAAAATTGTTGTGTAAATTTTTTTTTTTCAAGTAAAAAAATCTAATCGAGATAATTTACTTATCTAAACATAATTTTCCGAAGTAATCGGGGCAATTGCTGCGATGATAACCACAAGAACTCGAGAAGCGGATGAAAATTCCATGCTATCAACAGCACACATAATGTTATCTTTTGTAAACATAGTATGCAGTGCAAGTTTTCACATATAGATACACGAAGATATTAATTACAATCATTTCCCGCCACTTGCACGGTTCGAGATTTAAATTATAGATATAGTGTGTTGCAGACGCAGCATCTCGCCAGTACCGAAGAGGGCAAAAAAATTGATGGAGGAGAAAGTATATGATTGCAGGGGCCTCACAAGAGATCCATGTGATGCATTTTGGGAATCAAAGTCCGTCGGGTCGGAGTTCAGATTGCTCGAGGAATTTTTATCTGTGCCTCGCCCCCTCTAACACCATATCCATGGCGCGTTGAGAAGGTGAATTTATGCGACAGAGACTGGAAAATTGCAGTGAGAATGTGGTTGGATCGAAACGAGAAGAGAAAACTTGCTGATGGTATGGATATACAAAATAATTTTTCTGCCTGAGGTAAGGGGTGGCTTTTGTAGCAAGCATAAATCACACTTGTGCCAGGGTAGAGTGTGAGTAGGCGGAACCGCGAATGAGTATGTCATAAATTTGATACGGGTTCATTGTCGTGGCGACGAATAGCCGTCCTTGAGCAAGACGTATGCGTACATGAGCTTCTTGGTAGGTCTTTAAGAATTTTCCTGGCCTCTAAAATCAACTGGTCAGTTTAATTACCAACTTGCTGAGCATCAACGTTCATCAGAAAGCCTCATAGAATTCCAATCAACCGTCCAATAGCTCTTTGAACGATCCAACACGACAAAAAATACTCGATTTGCACACTTGCACGCGTATAACTGTAAAACTACGTAATTTATGCAATTTTTTTACTAGAACTTTTTTGTAGCCCTTAAAAAACTCTACAAAAAAGTATGCAACAAAAAACCTCGTATCTCTAACCCTTCTCGAGATATTTCAAAAAGAAGACCACCCTATATATTCACGTCTCCATGTCAATGTTTTTTTTTTTTTTTTTAATTTAAATATCTCAAAAACAATGAGATTTATCAAAAATTTTAGCAAAATCATTTTTGTAGCCTGAAAAAAGATGTACAAAAAAGATTCCGGATAAAAATCACCCTTGCGTAACGGTTATCGAAATATCCGTAGAAGAAGATGACGGAGGCGACAAAGCGGGCAATAAATCTGACTAGAAATCGGTATATTGAAAGACTAAAGAGTCCTAATGATAAGACTCTATAACAACGCGACTTTATCGTCTACGGCAGTGACTGGAAGTCACATCGAGGGCCATCGAGATTACACTGGACATATTAAGTCGTAAAGGAGGAGCTTCTCGCCGCTATCTTTTTCTTTCCGTTGAATATTCTTGGATGATGATGGTAGTGGGATCCTAACCGAACGATAAGCCGGCTCCTGCACACACAGGCAGATTCCAGACTTAATTCTGCCGTTTATCGTCCTGACCAGTAGGTTTCAAATGCTCAGCACTACGTATACAGTTTTAATGGAGCATTTAAACTTTGCTATTTCACATTTTTTCTTTTCTTCTTTTTTCATTGTGACTCATCTGTTCGTTTATTTACCTGTATCAATGTATTAATGATCCTGAACTGCTTTTATATATATATATATATTCTGTTGTTATACATATATATATGATTATATTCTCTTCGGTAAATTTTGCACACTACCGATAACAAATCGCTGGCAATAATTTTTCCCTGACTCTCAAGCACGAAGAGAGACCACACCGTCATAATTCACGATTCTCCGCATCGATATTAGGGGAAGAGTCTGTGCCACCACTCGTTTACTCGACGCAGAATAAGTGAACATGTCGGTGAGTTGGATATATACTTATTCGACGAGAGAGAGAAATCGTTTGCTGGTGTATTTTAATCGTTGCTCCATGTTCGCCAATTGCCACGTGTGCTAATTGTGAATTATTGCGAGACTTGAGCAACCCACCTGCAAACAATCTCCTCTTAATCATTAACATTCAAAGTCCAAATGTCATTAACAATCTAACTTCAAACACACACATGTTTTTTTCCCTATACAATTAATCAGCGCACGCGTAAGAGACACGACCTAAGCCCCCCAAAAACTCGCTCAGAATCTTTTTTTTTTTGCATTAATTCATCTTACCCGTGCCACACACAAGCACGAAATTAACTTCAACATACTTTCATTTGTCAGCAGGCACACACATCAGTATAGAGGAAGACCCGTGCAGAGACACCTGAATTTATTTTTTTAAATATCACGAATTAAGAAAGAGATGAAAAAAAAAATTGTACTTTTTTCAGATTATTTGTATATAATGCAGAGGGAGAAAATGACCACACACGATTTAAAATCAAATTGGAAAAAAGCGCGCCAATTAATGGCTCCATTGAGGCGCCTCCTGCCGTCATTCCAAGCAAGTCCGACTTTGTGTTGTTTTTTAAGTTAACCTATAAACGTCTTCAGGTGGGCGCATAAAAAGTGCAATCCAATGGTCCTCCAAAGTCGTCGAAATGTGTTTTTAAAAGCCACGGGCAAGCATCGGAATCACTATACCGAGAATGTTTGCTTTTTATCGCCCGCTTCGTCACCTCAATATTTGGCTGATGCTTCTTCTTTTTTCTTCTTCATTTTTTTCCTCTTGCAGGCAACATTAAAGGGGATCTGCTCTGCGAACTGAACGGTCAAGGTGGTACTTTGGGGAAGTCATCATCCTCGTAAATTCTCTTCTCGAAGGTATATCAAATAGAGATGACTTTTTTTCTTCCTTCTTTTAAATTTATGGCATTGATTTTACTACACATTTTGTTCCGGGTAAGGACAGTTTTGTTTTCTTCGTACTTTTTGGGGGTCCGCATCTCTTAGATATTTCTTCTCGGTGCATTGTGGTATTTATTAAGCCGGGAAAAAGTGCGACGTAGTGTCGAGAGAGTTTGTAAGCTCGTAAAACGAGAAAGAAAAAAGGAAGAAGTTAATTCGTGGCTTGGGCCCATATAGCAGAGAGGGCCCACGCGACCGTGAGAGCCCATTCCCATGCTTCTCGACCTCGCGCGAGAGCATGCGATCGTGAAGAGCTGTAATCGCTTCTCCATATGGTATTGGCAGGCGCCAAATTCTTTCCCATATACACCAGTGCTTTCATTCACTTCCTTTTTACGTCATCTTTCAACACAATAATTCATATAACACACCTCATGACCTGCCTTACCGACTGCACTAAGATATCCACACAAGCAACAAAACCCTTCAGTTTATCGACCCCCATTTGATTCGCATGTCTCGCGCAAATGTGTCCAATCAAGAGTCTTGATGGCGTTGAGTTACGATCATGATCATCATCTTCGGCAGACGAACGCCACGCGTGTCAATATTTTCATTTAACTGCGCTCATCATGTGAAATGTGACGCTTTTTCTTCTTTAATACCACTCGTTACCCCATTTAAATAAATGTGCGTACCTCCAGTGGCCAAAAAATATCTCGTAAATTGTTGGAAATATCGCAAAAATGACAAAATGTCGTGACTAATACTAAAAACGTATGATGTGGCGTAAAAAACGAGTTTTTCCTCGAGAAAAGACAACTTTTTCTTTACGCAACAAAAATTGGTATTTGTTTTATCGACATTAACGGCCGGAAAATAGCGACGAGATGCAATGACGTAATTTTTTAAAAGTTTTTTCGTGTCTTCTAATAGACCCATAATACTGAATCACTCAGATCTAACAGAAACCGGTGTTTTTATAAAACCAAGATCTCGGGTATAGAACAAGAAAATATCAGATTGACGAGACCTGGCTGTGACGTTTCCTGCTCAGATCGAGCAAAAAAACAACAAAGAAATTGAAAATAAATAATGTAAGAACAATTTTATGACACTCACCGTCGGAAGTCAGTCTACACAGCCTAGCAAACATCCTCCTTGGTCACCAAACCTCAAATCTCCACAGATTCTAAAACAAAAAAAGACAATTTTTAAACTTAATAATGACTTGTATCTGCATATTGTCAATTCATGTGCCACGAAATTTTATGGCAAACTACTCATGAAGGACTTCAGATACATAGTTAGCACAAAAATCAGTTGGTTTACGACCAACAAAATTTTTCAGAATTTTTTTTTTTTTTCATCTTTTTTTTGTTCATCGTAAGACACAAAAACATGAAGAACCGGTTGAATTTTTTTGGTGTAAAAGGTATGTGCACTTTTAAAGATAACCAATAAAAACGCTCAGACAAAATTAACAATTTCAACAACATATTTAAACGCTTCTCTATGTGTTTAACTTTTTGAAAGAGATGCTTAAAAGCAGCATGAAAATTGAATTAAACAATATAAAAATTGAAAGAAATAATTTTTTTTTTTCGTTTACTCATCCTTTAGCGATAATTATAAAGCGAAAACAAAAAAAAAAAAAACAATCACGATTTTGGTGACGGCTCATTGCCATGTGATGTAATTGAGGCCACGTGAATAATTTTTTATGTTTTGTCCACAGCCGTGCATTTGTTCAGATTTACGATCATGACTTTGACCGAAAAGATTGTTAGCTGCTTTATGATCGTCGTAATTTTGTGTGCTACCACTATATTTTCATCTTTTTATTTTTCAAAAAGACGTAAAATCAGTAAAGAAGACCGGTTTAAATTTTTCGTATTCAAGTATAAGCTAACCGTCAAAAAATTCACATTACTCGCAGTCGAAAAATGTATAACAAAAAAAATAAATAAATAATAAACCAAAATTCTTATAAAAATGAAATTTTAGCAATGTATCGTGGTGCAACTTGCAAATTTTGCGAAAAAAAAAATTTTTTTTGCATCTCCACCAAACGTAAAAGTGATGCGATATGTCATTCATAAAATAAAAATAAAAATGTGCAATTAAACTCAATTAAGTTACACGACAACAAGCTGCAGCCATACGTGGGCAGTTGAAGACTCGAGTTTTTTGACCAGATCGCCATATTTCTTTTTTCCACTGTCTCACAAGGTCCGTGTAGTGCGCCACCTCGAGGATCGAATCACAACAAAAACTTGCCACGGGTCACGACGACAACGACGAAGAAGACGATGTGCTAGACTCGAGGCAATTATCTTCGGGCTCGCTTCATTAATTAGTAACACTAATTACAGAAGACGATGTTGGTTCAGTAAAAGGGTTCACGAATTTTTTTTTCTTCCATGGCGTATCGTCGCGCGCGCGCGCGAGTGTGCAGCATAACCAATAGCTCATTAATGCGGCGGATAAGCTTGACTGGCTTATGCAAATCCAAGTTCAAAGTTGGTTGCATCTAATTAAGTGCATTAGGTGAACGGCGTTGGTAGAAACTGTTAACCGTATTTTATCGCAATCTTGCAAGGGCTTATAACCTGATGCCCAACAAATTCCTCTTGTAGATTTTATACCTCACGCCATCTGGCCACGGCTCTATGCCATTATACACATAGTCGTCGAGTCTGACGTGATGAAGCAGTCTGTCATGGAGACGTCAAATGAATTATTGCGATGGTCATGGATCAACAAGTGTGTATGTACGTGTGCAAGCAGAAGATTCTTGAGAAAGTCCTTGTGTCTATACACATTCGAACTGGTTATGTCAAACAGACGTCCTGCAGTGTCGACCAAGATCAACCGGTCTGAGCGACTTGTAGGTTTAGAACTCCCTGAAGACCTCCTCTCCTTAATTGCCATTTTCAGATTAATGAAAAACGTAAACTGCTCCGCCAAGTGACACACGGCACGGTTCTTCAGCCCACATATTTATATACCACCGGAAGCAGTCTCAAGAGCATTTTCCAACCGCAACAACTAAAAAATAAAAAGAAAAAAAATCGATTGTAACGACATTTTGATAGATCGTTTGCTCGATCAGTTGACATTGTTGTCAAAGCAGCACCAAGTGTGCGTGTATACATTTACTCGATGATAAAGCGTGATGCAGCGCCTCTACTCACTTTGGATGTGATGTTCTGATGCTGGCGAAACTTAACGAACTGCTTGAAAATTGACAGCTGTCAGGCAGATAAAAGCGTCGTCGTCGTCGCGAATCGTTAGGTTTTCCATGTTTGTCAGCGATGGATCCAGCACCTGTGTGTGATGCGAGCAATCCAAGTGGCCACACTCTCTGGCTTTTACTATATGTATAGAGAGAAGAGAGTGCATAAGACACTTAGCAGATGTGTCATCATGTGAGATGCCTATAAAACCAGTTTTCTAATCAATTAATCACTCATAAAACCTATAAAACTCGTAGATAAACACGCGTAAACGTTTACCACGAGAGAGGGCAAATAAGTGGGCGGCCTGGGCGAATTGCTATTAGCCGAGTAGCGGTACAATGCTGATATGTATACGATGCCCTTGGCTTCCGCGATAACTCTCTTCCTCCTTTTCATTCGCTCCTCGTTCCTAGTATATCCTGTCTCTCTGCTGCTCAACATACCTCCACGTGTCACGTCGTTGTCAACCTCGAATATAAAATCACCCTGGCAACATCAGAGCTTCTCCCTTTCATTTATTGCCACGCATCGCGTGAGTTTCTCCTTTAGCAGAGAATAGAGAGGTTAAATTCGATAAAACGTTGAGGAGGGTCATATTGCACTCTGCAATGACCGTAAACAGATCACGAGGTATATGAACAAGACGTCACTGACTCGCTGAATGCGCTTGATTGCACCACGTAACTCGTTTTGTCGTGCTTTTTTATCCTTTAACAGCATCACTATTCCTCCTCTTCTCTCGCTCATTGTGATATGTGAGGTCTTTTGTAGCAGCAGAGAGCTCTCTGGCAAAGACCTCCCGCTGCATCTTTCTTGCCACTGCCTCCGAGATCCCCGCCAACCGTCGCCTCTTGCTCTCACTCATCCTGAGAATCAGATCAATTCCATGAACATCCTGAAATAGCTTTACTAATGAGTGCCGTATTTATTGGCTGTTTGTATACATGCCGATCATGCGACGCCGTCTAGTTTCAGATAATCAACTGTTTTTTTTTTTACTCATTTCATAAAACGAACGAGCAGACGTTAAGAAATTTCAAAGGATTTTTTTTTCTGTCAAAGTGCATGAATTTTTCAATGCGAACCGAGTGATTTTTCGGTGAAAACATCGTGTTTTTCGATACAAACTGCGTAATTCTACTTGAAAGTTACTTAAAAATATATTTTAATGTTGTGCAAAAATTAATAAAATAGCAATATGCAAGCATTCGTACTCACTGCAGTGCTGAACGTCCGCAATCACCAAAAACCCAGGAACAACTGACAGTTTTCGTGGGAAAGTCCGGTGAGCCTACCGATAATTTTTATTGCTTTTCGATATCTCTGACGTATACTGATAAGATAGCAAGCGTGGGAAAATCAATAATTTCGACCACGTCAGTCAGTTCTTCCCGGGCTTTTGGAGAGTGCAGACGTGCCAAGGGACACAGTAAGTAAAAATCTTCAAGCACTATTTGTAATAATTAAATTCTAATTAAAATATAAATTTAGGGGTATATTGGACTCCAAAGTTTGATCATTTTCTATAGCAATATTACCAATATTCTATTTATCTATTAGATAATTTATTTTTAAACGATCCTTTAAATATATTTACGTGTATAAAAAAAAAAATAATGCAGCCTTCTTATAGCTTTAGCAACGCGAAATGATTGAACGGCTATCCGAGAAATGCAGACAGAAAAAAAAATCAATGCTACGGTGGAATAATGTCATCCAATTTACCGAATAGTTTCATGGCAGTCGTGTATAGGCTTCCGCTTCATTACCCAGTCACGCTCAAGCATCATCACGAATGCTGAAGGCACATGTAGGTGCCCTCTCTCTGTTTCCGAGACGTTAAGACAATCATCTGTAAGCTTCTGTGCTGTATCAAGCAGCGCATAGCAGAGCCTATTCGTGCACTCGAGTCACCAACTTGAGAATAGAAGGGCTGATTACCATCCTACATTGTGTCGCTTGTTTTTTATGTTTCCTCCAACTCGTGGGGGAGGTCGTGTCTTGCCTGTTCCCCACCGCCTTTTTCGTCGCAACCGGTCGACTACTTTTAGCGCTCTTGTATACAGACCTGCAGCCTTTTTTTCTTGTTTCCTTCATTTGTGCTGCTGACCACATCGGGACGTAAAAGAATCGCCAGAGTACTTAGGCAGCGAGAGGGAGAAGACGCATCTCGGTAAACATCTGCCGATGACTGTCTCCCTTGATGAGGCTACTTGCAAAAATTTCCTTTATAGCTGCCCATCAGAGTTGTAAATCACTTCCACAGTTCATATTCGTCAACTAGACATCCAACTAAATTTTTGTCACAATTAAAAATTCATTTTTCCAAATTAAATACATTGAAAAAAAAATTTTTTTCCCTTCACCTTACCGACAGTGTTGAGTGTTAGAAGAATATGTAAAAAAAAAATTTTTTTCAACGCACATCGCACGATATTTGCGAGTGTCAATGGAGTATCTCATGTTGCTCGGTTGCGGCCATGAATAATTTTTGTCCAGACTATTCCCCTTGGTAAAAAAAAAAGAAAAAAAAAAAATTGGACGAAACAGTGTGATGAGGAACAGATCGGTTTTCAGCGGTACGATTGAATTTCTGGAATCGGAACCAGAGTGGCGTTCAAGGACCAGACTTGCTAATGCACCAGTCACGATTCCTAGCATCAGCGTGCACCCAAGCTCCTCTTTCTTCGCTTACTTTTCTTACACTCGCGGGCGAATGTACGCTTCAATTCTCACACCACCTACGTGGTGCCCTGCAGCCTCCTCTTTTGCTTCTTATACCCATCCCAATTATCATTTGCTCAGTAGGAGCCTTAGCACCACGCAGCTCAGTGGCTCCCAACCCTCGCGGATCACTTCAAAATTCCTTCTTCACGACTATCAACACTTTTATCATATGGTGACGGCTTAAATATATACACGATATCAAGGCGCCTTATTTTTCACAATAACCCAAAAGTTTAAGCCCACGAAATGACATGACAAATTAAATAGCAATCGTGCAAATGTGCTAATTTACCGTCATTATCCAGATGATGATGGACGATAATTAGAGCTCTCTGCACAATTGCTCAGCCATTGTCACGTAATGGTAAATTTACATGTTGGCAATTGCACGTAATTATATTGATGGCTTCGCATGCTTCTCTTACCTTCTTTCCAGTTGCTCTCCAATCAATCGTCAGTCGTCAGAGCATCGTCGAGACAAGCGGCCGCCACTGGCCCAGCGTGTCATAGACTGTTTTCCTCCACAGTCAACTGTCGCGCAGGAACACGAAGATGCCTTCACGCACACGAGATCACTCGTTAGGAGTATGCGCGTAGAGTTGAGTGCGGGCGTAATGAAACTGCACGCTGACGGTGGCAGCGAGGTGGCTTTGTGCCCAGAGGGACCCCTCTCTTTCTCTGCGGGGCCTGTTCCAGAGCCCCAAGGAAAGTCGCCGCCAACTCTGGAGTAGTGCATGTGGTGGTCTCGTCGTTGAAGCCACGAGGAACCGCGAGAAGGGGTCCCCACGTTACGGTTGCCGCAGGTTACGTGTCGGTAAGCCAGTATTCACGGTAATGGCTTCCACTTCACTGATGCACTATTTTTTTTTTTTCTTTCTCCATTCCCCCTCCTTTTTTCGCTGATGGCCCACCTTCCGCTCTGAGTCAACCTGTTTGGCATCGGAAATCATTCACATTTCCCGTTAGAAAATAAGTGGCCAATCGAATATTTTAGGGGGGGGGGGGGGCTTTTTGTTGGCCTTAAGCCACATACAAATTATTGAAGCAGGTGTGTTTTTATCCGAATAACCAACTTCAACGGGAGACAATTACAGACAAAGTCAGATCACAAGGTTATATTTTGTCGGCCGGCGCGCGGACGGTAGTAGTTTAATTTTTATCATTTTTTGAACAAGTCATCATGAAAAAATAAAATTAATTTGTACTTACCAGGCACTGCCTTGATTTCTCGAGATGATCGACTCCCGAAAATCACTTTAGCATGATATATTACGTTATTATTCGTGCATAAATTCTCCAATGTTGTCTCAGTTCCTCTCCGCATTTCAGCAGCCATTTTTTTCGATCGATATATATTTTTTTTCTCCTCCTGCAGCGCTGCAAACGACAAATCACCAAACTAAAAATAAAACGTTATACTTTTAAAATTCCACATCAAGTGTATCATTTTTATCGAGCTATTTTTATTTATAAAAAATTTCTAATTATATATTTTTAATATTATATCAAATTAATGCGCGAAAGCATCATGCATATAATTAGTCCTTTAACCTAAAAAATGCAGCACTTTCACATGTATAAAACGTCTATCCTACTATACTCCTGATTTTCCGATAGACAGGAAATAAAAAATGCGTCCTCCTTTCACCTTTCCAGTTTCTGTGTAACACAAATTCGCGAAACAAAATAAATAATTCACTTGATCAAAAAATTTAATTAAAGATAGACGATCGTTAATTTGTTGTTGGAGTGTGTTTTCAGTAATTACATCGATGCATTGCCGGCGTGTAGTAGGTATATGAAAAGTGGCCTGTGGCGTTTGAGATGTTTAGAGCTTCATGTTCAGAAAATTATGGGAGTAGCACCTTAGCACATACAGGCGTGCGTGGTTCAAGAAAACCAAGTAATATACTCGAGGTCACACGTTTCGCGATAGAGCAGGCGAAAACTTATAGCACAGGGTATCTCGCAGCGGACCGCGAGCAGAGGGTAACGTGTGTGCGTTAGACTTTAATGGAACTCATAACTCGTTCAAAAGATATTTACAGGTAATTCACTACGACCAAGAAAAAATTCAAATTCCACTGGCCACCATAAGCAAGCCACTAGCGACATCACCGCAGGCAAAAAAAAAAAATAACTAGATGAGTCGTCGCAGCATGCATCACGCATCTCGTGTTGATTAATTTCTAAAACCATTCCCACATTACAATGATTACCTCAAACTAAATCTTGTAAATTTTGATAAACTTAAAACTCTCACTTACGTCCAATTTTTTCCCCTCAAAAACTCAAAAGGGCAGTCCAATAATCTTTTCCAGTTTGTTGAGCAACTCTGGTTTCGTGACCAGACTCTTCCTCACGGCATCAGTGAGCGCCAAAGTCTGGTCAAACGGTGGAAAAGGGATGCCTTCCAGACTGTAGATATAAATAACTCCCGCAGAATCAGCAGCCACAAGCTGGTTACCACTGCTGGTGAATTGCAGGAGCACAAGCGGGTGCTTGCCAGCAGATGAAGTAATAGAAATGGGTTTGTACGTCCTGCGTTTAATGTCCCACAGGCAGATCTCATTGCCAACACAACTGGCCATAATTGTAGCATTAACCGGGCTCCAAACAGCCGCTTGTACGCACGCCATCCTGGTTGACAGTGTAAGCAAGGGTTCGGCGATGCCATCGACCCAAATTCTAGCACACCAGTCGGCACCACACGTGAGAAATAGCTTCTGACAAAAAGGTGAGTACTCCAGCGCGTAAATTGGTCCGTCGTGTGCCAAAAAGCTGTCTGTATGCTGGTGGAGGTGACTTGTGGAGCAGCGGTAGACGCAACCTTCCTCGGAGCCGATCAAGTAGATGCTCTCGGTCACCGGGTGTCTTCTCAGCAGCAGAGCACCCGGATTTTTTTGTATAGGAATGTCATAACGATTGCAGCGACTCACCCGAGCAACTCCAGGAACTTTCCCCTCAAGCCAGGGGATCCTCATGACCTCCCTTGCAGTAAAATCAATGTCCAGGTCGTATTGAAAGACTGCGCCGTCCTGGTTGCACGTCCAGAGAGCCTCCTCGCCTGCATCTTGCCACCACTGCACCTGCCACTGAGGCGAGAAGGTCTCGCGCGAGCTGCTCCGAAGCAGCACTAGATCACGACTGCTCACGTCGATGACTCGCAACGTTCCATCGAAAAAACCAACCGCGAGCTGATTCGGCCGGACACGACTCCAATCGACATCTGCCACTGGCGAGTCGAATTCGTAGATTCTATCCGGCTGGAGAGGATTTTTCATGCTCCAAATGAGCACCATGCCTCCTGGGGAACTGCTGCCGGCTTCGTAACCAGCCGCAAGGATGTCGGTGTTGCTGTAGTTCCAGCGAATACTGCTCACGCGCCGTCCAGTCGCCCGCAAATGGCTGTGCGTCCACAAAAGCTCGAGACGGTAGTCAAATTTCAAGTCTAGACTGCAAGGATCTGGTTTGATCAGGCCTTTAAATCGCTTTTGGGCGGTTATGAACGTCTGGCTGGCCACAATACGCTCCATTGTCTCTGTAGCCGCGCGGAATGACTCGGTTCCGTAGAGATTGTGCAGCTGATGATCCGTAGTGACCTCCGAGACGTCTAAGCAAACGTTTGGCAATTTGTATCGAGGCTAAAAAATGTAAGAAATTTTCTTAATATCAATTTGAGAAGTGTACAGTTAATTTTGTACCTGAGAAACCTCGTTTAGTGCTGCACACCCCTCAATTAAGAGTCCATTGTGCTCCCGAAGCTTTCCTGGTGTGTTGTACGTGTCAAATATCACCCAATTGTTAACAAACGTTCCCTGGTTTTGACGCTGCTGCCGCCCTAAATGTGTCGCTCGTGATTTTGTGTAGACTCTGGTAGTCTGAGTCTCATCATCGGTGAGTCTTCTAGGTGGACCTAATCCTAGGATCATCGAGTCGTATCTGTCGTTCTCTGCTTTCACAGCCTGGCCCTCGGGAGTGTCCAAATCTACCGTCAGCTGCGGAAGCTCAAAAAAAATTGTCGTGTCTGTCTCCTTCAAAATAATAGTCATTTTGTCGGGACGAGTATCACCCAAACGAGAATCCACGCTAGAACAAGCATATTGACATGAACATTCGCAATTAAATATCGAGTTTTCAGCTTACCTGGGGGAGTAGAAAGGCGAGGGAGCTCGATCTAAGTCAGCTCGAGACATAGCATCGTCATTGACAGATTTCAGGCTATCCAGGGGATCTCCCAAGACTGTCGTATAAATGGACGGCGATCGAACCAAGGCAGAGCTCATCCGGTATCCCGGAGAGGGAAAAATCATCTGCCCGGAGCCGCTGCGAAGTCGGAGATTTGTAGGATCCAACGCAATCTGCTGTCTGTCCCGAACAACTGGGTAATGCTCGTGCACGAGAGGCTTCGGTGTGACGTCGGCATCGCCGTCAAGAACCCGCATAGTTCGCGTAGACTGTAATGCAGACTGTCCCGCCCGCAAATTAATTTTCTTCCACGTCTGGGAGTTCATTTCACTATCAATATAATCACGATTTTAATCGACATTTTCTCATCAAGCGGTTGCCATGACAGTCGGAGTTTGAATTTAAAGTTTAAATATGGCGGCGCGGTAAGGCAGTAATGCAGTATAGTGTGTTGCCACGTCGGTAATGTAGCGCGCTGTATCGCCAAAAGGAAACGCAAAGGAAAACCCGAGGAAGCTCGAACTCATCACACACTTGTGTCAGAGTCGTGTTCATCGTCAGTGAACAACAGTGAACAATTGTCCGTACATGTGTGTTGGCTTTATCAAAAAATCTAAACGTCACCGTGATTATTAAAAATAGTGATATACATATATATAAATAAAATCGACTGTTGCTGGAATAAAACTGCAATGTCGATCAACGGACTTTCGCCACGTAATCTCAGCGTAAAACAGCTGTAAAAACAATCCAATAGACTTACATGTTGTTTGGAACATCCGTGCATATACGCAGTGTCGAATTATGAAAATTATCTAAGTACTCTACTTGCGTAGTTTACAATTACTACATTTTAACCACCACCCAACGCATATTACAAACATTTAACTCAGTTGCTTAAAAATTTGCAATCGTGACAGTGCATAAAAAAACACCCATCTAAACCACTTGGAACGAGTTTTATCGACCATTTGACCTCCACTTCATTAATACAATTGTGAGTAGAGTGACAGTGTCACAAGATATCCAAAAATCCGCGAATGCTATCTCAAATGACAACTCACGGAAATAAATAACCCTTTCAAGAGTTTGGTTATGCCCTTGACAAAGGTGCAGATATTATGTCAAGACACTTGAATGAACTTTTAACAATGTTTTATAGACAATGAGCACAGTCGAGGAGCAGCCAGGGCCGTCAAAGCCCACGGACTCGGCGAACAAGGAGAAAGAGAAGGATGACAGGATGTTTGAATGCAACATTTGCCTGGACACGGCTAAGGACGCGGTTGTAAGCATGTGTGGCCATCTTTTCTGGTAAATATCCAACTAAAAATACATGATTTCCATCAATATATTGATCTAAAACTTACCTCCAGCTGGCCCTGCCTCCATCAATGGCTGGAAACTCGTCCTAGCCGCCAAGTTTGTCCTGTTTGCAAGGCTGCTATCAGCAAAGAAAAGGTGATTCCACTGTACGGTCGCGGAGCTTCGAAACAGGAGGACCCCAGGTAATTTTCGTCCTCTCTTCTCCGTTTTCTCTTGATTGTTTTGTCGTTATTTCTAGGAACAACGTCCCACCTCGACCCGTAGGCCAGCGTTCAGAGCCCGAGGGCAACAGCGGCTTCTCCGGGCTTGGATTCGGCGATGGTGGCTTCCACATGTCTTTTGGTATTGGCACCTATCCTTTTGGCTTCTTCATGTCCACGTTCAACTTTGGCGACAATCGGCCAAGTGCAGGTAATACGATTTTTTTCACTGGGTTGCTCAGGAATTTCACTTTTGACTTTTTCTCCAGCTCCGCGTGGAACGCCGCAGTTCGAGGATGATTTGTTCATCTCCAAAGTCTTCCTGTGGCTTGCAATCATCTTTATGGGCTGGCTACTTTTTGCGTAGAGCCCACTTGAATCGCTGATTTTAGCGGAAGTAAAAAAAAAAAGAGGGAATTTGTATTGGAGATTTTAATTTGTTTAAGGAAAATTAATATGTTTGTATATATTATATGTAGTTTAAGGGAATTTTACTGACCTTCGTTAATGCGTAATCGTTTAAATTGGATGAGTTTTCAAGGCATACGGGGAAATATCGTTATCACTTTTAGAAATGAAAATTTATTTTGTGGAATGCTTCGTTGACCAGTACACCTTCATTTTTTCCGAGAGTTGGAAGACTTATTAATTTAAGCGCCGCAAATAAAATGCATTTAGTATACTGGTACTTTTTCGTCGAGCTTTATCGAATATCAGTTTTATTTTTTTTTTTTAAGTAGCATTTTAAAGCTCGTTGCTCGATCGAGTCTTGTCGCTCGGCTTTTTATCAAATCCCTTGAGCTTTAGCAGCTCATTGCACTCCTTGCGTGTTAATGAAGACAATGGCAGTCGCTCGACCTCCTGAAAATTGATAAATCATAATCATAAATAAATATTTTCTCGTTTTTTCCTCGTTTTTCCTATTTACTTCTTTATTGGCGTCGTACAGCACCAGCTCTGGCTGAGCCCCGGTGATGTGTTTGAACTCTACCCCATCGCTGAGTATATTATTGAGGAAAAACTCAAATCGACATCAACTGTGGACTGTAAATAATTTTTTTAAGGATACTACGTTGGCAAATCATCGAAAATAAATTGCTTGACGTCCTTCAAGCGGTTCAAAGAGCAGCCTGAGCAGCTCTGCAATGACAACAAGTGTTTATTACTTTATTTTAGATTTTATTGAGAGGTGCAACTTACTTCAACAACTGCAAAAGCATAGTTGCTAGCATGAATCTTGGAAATAACCAAGCTGGCAATGACCAAATGGAGTAAAACTGCTACTTTACTCATTATACCTTCTTGTACTTGTGAATTTTAATCAAAAAAAGAATTTTTGAGACAATACGCTTTGTTTACGACACTCCAGTGTAAAAATCACAGTGGAATGACCGTACATATCGTAAAATGACTAAAGTCACGGCACTCATGGTAAAACAAATTTTTCTTGAAAAAACAAAGAGCGCAACAGCGCGCTGCATTCTAAAATTACTTCACGTTAAAAATTCTCCTTCAAGTTTTAGATAAGTTTATTTTCTTATTACAAAATAGACAATTAGAATTAATTTAAGATTAAAAGAAAAAGTGAATATGTATTTACAGAAATCAAATTCCAAGTCGTCCCGGAGTTTTTCGATGAATAGGAGTGCCAGGTTCTCGAAATCCGGGAGTTAAAATCTCCTGCTTTCGCACCGAAGATTGCTCGCGCTCTAACTGTTCCTGAGCCCGTTGCTTCATCTCGATTTCCGCCTTTTTCATTTGCTTTTCCATAGCATCGCAGTGCTGCAACGCCTGTTTACGCTTTGCACGGCCACTGCCCCCAGTTTCTTTGACACTAAAGAACATTGGACCCAACTCGGCAAGCCAGTGACCATCTACAGCGGTTACACACTGCATGTACTCCTTTGCCGTCATCACCAGCTCGTGGTAAACCACATAATCCGGAGTAAAACCCATGCCAAAGAGTGCCGAGGTTGGATGCAAGTGGCAGGGCATTCCCGTTCGGCAATTCACGTATTCACCGATGCCCTTGAGCCTGGCAGCCTGGTGGAAATACGCCGAGCAGATACACTTGCGCACGACATCCCAGTCAGTGCCACAACTAATCAGGTCGAGTTTCTGCTGTTTCAGGATTTCTTCGAGCTGCTGACGTACCTCGCGAACCTTTCTCATGGCTTTGGCGTGAATGAAGTGGTCGTTGCACCACGAACTGGAGTAGCCATTGGTTTTCCACTGGTTATAGACGTTGAGGAACGTCAGGTGATCCGACTCGGGCACTTGGAATTTTTCTCGAGCCGAGTCCGAGTCCTCCTCTCGACCCTTTGGCCGATAGAAAATCGACGGCACAGACAGCATCGACACAATGATGAGGATCTCTGATGTACACCCGAGTTGCGAGGCGACGATGAGCATCTGACACTGCGGCGGGTCGAGCGGGAATTCTGCCATCTGCCGACCGAGCGACGTCAGCTGACCCGTGTTGTCCAGGGCGCCGAGAATCCACAATTGGTACAGGGAGTTGAGTATATTGTCCTGCGGCGGTGGATCCATAAAGTGGAATGCCAGAAGGTCCTGTACACCGAGCGACTTGAGTAGCAGCACAGTGTTGGCGAGATTTGTCCGCTGGATCTCGGGAACGCCCGTGTGCAATAGTTCATCTAGATATTGCTTTCTAGTGTACAATCTGTAACAAATTCCAGGTCCCACTCGACCTGCACGACCCGATCGCTGGTCCGCATTGGCACGCGACACTGGGTAGACCTGCAGCGCGTCCATACCAATGCGGGGATTGTAGACTTTGAGTTTGCAGTAGCCCGAGTCGACTACAAAAACAATTCCATCGACAGTGAGTGACGTCTCCGCAATGTTGGTCGCGACAACACACTTGCGCAAGCCATTTTCAGACGCTTGAAAAATTTTAGCCTGAAGATCTGAGGGTAACTGCGAGTAAATCGGCAGTATAAGCAGCTCCGGCGCAGAGTCAATCTCTGCTAGGCGCTCCTTCAACACTTCGCACGTCACCTCGATGTCCTCCTGACCGGGCATAAACACCAGAACGTCTCCGCTCTTTGGTTGCAGATGAATTTGCAGCACTTGCTTCACTGCCGCGTCCACGTAATCCTCCACAGCATTCTTCGCGTGTATCACCTCGACGGGAAAGGTCCTTCCGGGTATTTGAAAGGTCGCGGCGTTTCCGAAAAAGGCAGAGAACTTGCTGGAGTCCATGGTGGCTGAAGTGACAATGAGCTTGAGATCAAGGCGGCTAGCCACGACGTCACGCAGCAGGCCAAAAAGCACGTCGGTTGAGAGCGATCGCTCGTGCGCCTCGTCCATGATAATCACGCTGTAGCGATCGAGATCTCCGTCGCGCAGGCTCTCTCGGAGTAGAATACCGTCCGTCATATATTTTATTACCGTGTCTTTGGAGGTGCAGTCCTCGAATCGAATGGCATAGCCGACCTTGTCGCCTAATGTCGAGCCCATCTCGTCAGAGACACGTTTTGCCACCGACATTGCGGCAATCCTACGCGGCTGAGTGCAGCCAATCATGCCATTGCGACTGTAGCCCTCCTCGTGCAGGTATTGTGTAAGCTGCGTCGTCTTTCCGCTGCCGGTCTCTCCGACGATGATAACCACGCTGTTTTCCCGGATAACATTGAGCAGCTCCTGTCGCACGGTGAAGACTGGCAGGCTGCGGCGCTGCGCCTGGATCTGCCGCGTGCTCGCGCTCTCAGTGCCGATGTGGCGTGCATACTTTTGTCCTGATTTAAAGTCAGTCTCTGTCCCCGGTGCCTCTTTGTCGTCGCGCCGGACATCCTTCACACCCATGATGTTACCGATGTGCGTGCCGCCGAGCTCCCAGTGTTTTTTCTGCGCCCGCCGGCGCTCTTTTTGCTCACGGTATACGCGAACAAGGGCTGAGCCTTTGCGTGCGACAAGCGCCATGTCGGAACTCGGGTCTCGGACTGGAACCACGGGCTCGGGTTGTTTTGTAAAGACGATGCGCCCATCGAGGAAAGGAGGCACGACGTTTGTGACAAGAAGGTGCACGCGTGCCTCACCCTCGTCGTCTGGCTCGTTGTCGTATTCGAGGGAACTGACAACACCCGATGTGAGCATCCGATTGCGCTCCCACAGCTCATTGTCCTTGTTAATTTGGCGCTGTTGAGCGGAGATACGTTTCTGACGCTTTGCCTCGAGCTCCTGTTCCTTCTTTTGCGTATAACCCTCAGAAACGTTGGAGAAGGGCTGGTTCTCGTCGTCGTCATACCACTCCCGATCGAGACGACGCTGCTCCTCCTCCCATTGTTCGCGGTCTGCTTCCTCGAGCAGCGGTGTGCCGACAGGTCGACGGTCTCGATTCCAAGCGTTGTACTTGTACGACGGTGTAAACTCGCTTCGAGCACTGGCTTCTCTCGCAGAAGCGTGCAAATTTGGAGTCGGATGATCCCAAGTCGATCTCCGTGGCTCTTCGTCCTCATCGTCGTCCCAGTTACTCTTGGACGTGGGGTCCTGTTGATGAAATGAGGTTAGAAAAAATAAATTTGTCGTTACACGTTCATTTGTACTTACCCTTGTGCGAAATTTCGGGGTCTGTGGCTCATCTCGAAAGCGCGGTGTGTGCCGAGAACTGCTATGACTGCTGTGGTCCCTTCGTCGGTCGTCATAGCGCGATTTCGAGCTGTGTTTGTCCAACCTTTGCCTGCGAACGCGACTCTCCAGTCGGCGCTGAGCCTCCCGGTCGACTCCCCCCGTGTACGTCGGGGTCTCCTCGGCCGGGGCACGATAGTGACGATCGTCTCGGCGCAATGACTTGGAATGTGAGCGCTCCTCTGATGCCTCACGTCGCTTTTTTGCTAATTTGTCGAGGCCAAGCGATGATGGTTTTTTGAATGCGTGGTCTGAGGGCTTTTTCCGAATAATCAAACCACCAACCTGATTCTGGGTGTCCGTACCCTCGAGTTTGTATACATTGAGATCCTCAGACATCCTGAGAGTAGTATTTCTTGGTCAAAATAAACACATTTGCACACTTGTAGCAGCTGATCAATGACACAATAACGACACAATATGTAACACTGATTGCAATTAAGGTTAGAATTATGCTTCCAGCTCGCGGCCATTTGAAATTTTCTAGTGCTCTACATTACCACTATAAGGAGTATGTACTATAAAAAAATAAATAATTTAAGGTTTTTTTCGTTTTACAAAATGTATTATTGAAGAGATTTATTATTTCTTATACAGAGATTAATTTATATAATTCCAATCTTGTTGGCAACATCCAGAGCATCGTAATCGCGCGCCAAGCGGACATAAGCCTTTTTCTTGCCGTCAGGTCTGATCAGGGTGTTCACCTTTGCAACATCCACGTCGTAGAGCTTCTTCACGGAAGCCTTGATGTGGTATTTATTTGCACGGGTGTGCACAATAAACACTAATGTGTTATTGTCCTCAATCTTTTTCATGGCGGCCTCAGTCGTCAGGGGGAATTTGACGATGTTGTACCGGTCCATGCTGGGCAGAAAAAAATTCCCACGTAAGTAAAATCCAACTTGAATCAATCTGAATGATGATAATAAATTTTAAAACACTCACCGGTTCCTCTTGGGGACCGATTTCCTCGGATACTTGGGATTCCGGGGCGGCCTGAATGTCTTGGGGCGATGGAAGTGCACCGAGGTGCGAATTTTCCGCACACGAGTGCCATGGACTCCCTTGATAATCTAAACAGACAATTTTTTCTCTTAGAAATGATCTTTAAAATATGTAAAACATAAGTATACAAGTCTCACCTTCTTCTGGGCCTTCTGAGCCTTCTGCAAGGCGGCAGCCTTGGCGGTTTTAGTGGTTTTTTTCACTGCTGGCTTCTGGACCTTGGGTTTAGCAGTTACTGGCTTAGGTGCGGGCTTGGCCGCAGGTTTAGTAGCTGCTTTAGCCCCAGATTTACCAGCAGCCTTGGCTGCAGCCGCGGGTTTCTTGGCTGCTGCAGGCTTGGCCGCGGGTTTCGTCACTTTGGACGTAGAAGCGGCCGCAGGCTTCTTCTCGGCCTTTTTCTCCGTCTTTTTCTCGGCCTTGCCGGCTGTAAAACACACATTTCATGAATTTTAATACACTATCCATCAACAATGAGAACTCGTGGCCACATGGTCAGAGGTTAGGCGTCATTATCGCCGATGATTGCCTTCATTTATCGACATTAAACCTCAGTTCTTTTTAATACACTGACACATTAGCAATGAAAAAATCAAATCGACATTTATTTGCACACTCACGCTATAAATATTGCCAATAAATATACCTGATTTCTCAGTTGGTTTTGGCTTCGGCGCCATCTTGAACGAAAAGGCTTTTTCGACGTTTCCCACGGAAGACCACGAATGACCACAGCACCACCACCGTGATTGTTGAGTAACTCATGAGAGGTGCGCGCGCAAATTTCAATTTCAATTTGACTCACATTGTCGCTGTGTGTGCCCCACCACCCCGCGAAAAACTTGAACATCTGCCGCAGCAACTGTTTGTTTTGACAGTTCGCTAAGGGCTAAAAACAAATTGAAAAAATCTTTCAACAAATCCTAGGTTCAAGAAATCGTTGAATTTTCGTTTTTTTTTATGTTTCAAACTCGGTCAGCAGTCCTCACAATGCTTCAGAATCGAGCGAGGGAGGAAAGAATTGTAAGTATTCGATAAAAAAAAATTTTCATTCAGCAAAGAAAAGTTAGTTAGCAGTCTTTGTTGTTGTTTTAAGGTTCACCGGTGGCCACCGCCGTTTTCCCACGCGATGACGCCGTATGCAGCGGAGGATTTCGAGCAGGAGGTGCGCCGAGCGTGCTCGACATCAGTGAAGATCCTGCGAGTGTCAAAAGTCGTGTTACTGGGTGATCTGGCCGTGGGGAAGACGTCACTAGTGCGTCGGTTCTGTCAGGACGCCTACAGCACGAGCTACAAGCCGACAATCGGCGTAGATTTCGAGTTGGAGCGTTTTGATATCCTTGGAGTGCCATTCAACCTGCAGATCTGGGACACGGCGGGTCAGGAGAGGTTCCGGGCCATTGCAGCTTCGTACTACCGCTCGGCGAGTGCCATAGTAGTGGTTTTCGACCTGGCCAGCGCGATATCGCTGTCCCACTGCGCGCAGTGGCTCGCTGAGGCTCGCCGCTGCAACCCCGGGTCGCATTTTGTGTTCCTGGTGGGCGCCAAGAGGGATTTGGTCTCAAGGGAGACTTACAGCATCATTGAGACACGTGCCAGAATCGTTGCTCGAGATCTTGGCGCTGAATATTGGGCCGTGTCTGCCAAGAGGGACAATGGTGTTCGAGAATTTTTTACTCGCGTTGCTGCTCTCTGTTTTGACGCGGCAATGCTCAAGGAAACCCAGCAGAGGGTTGAATCAATCCCAATTGGCTCGAGTTTAATCGGTAAAATAATACTTTTCACCTCGTGAATCAAAATATAATAAATAATAATCATTTTTGTAGGGCTGAAGAGACAGGAGGAAAAAAAGGAGTCGAAAAATCTTCTTAAAATACTGAAGTGTCCTTTCTGAGGTTGGTTTTTTTAGCATTTTTTTTTTTTCTATTTGATTAAAGGAGGAAAAAAAATTATTTATCTACTGAAAATGGTATCGAAAAAAAAACTAAAAACAGTAGAAATTAGCATAAGAGTATTTTTAACTATACATTTGTCTTAGGGTAGTGCAAAAAATTGACTATTTTTGTTTTTTCGGGTCTCGTATGAAAAAATTACAGTTTATCATCATGTTTTACGAGCCTTCTACAGAAAATTCAGCCCGATATTAGCGAAAAAAGAAAAAAAAAATTGTTTACAATGACTTTTTTGACCGTTTTTGCAGATTTAAAAATTCGTGAGTGACCTCTAAAAGTGCTTGATGTATATCTGACTGAATTTTTTACAGGTGAACGATGTTTTTTTCTTATACCCGACTATTTTAAACCAAAATAGTCGGTTTTTTGCGCTACTCTGATATATTTATTAATATTTATATAGAATATTTTAGTTTTCTATACTTTTTTAAGCTCTTAGAAAAAATATAAACGTATTAATAATATTTTTTAATTGCAAGAATTGTCGATATTTACAGCTTTATACTGCAGATATATATAAGCCGTTCCACGTGGGAATTGGTTGTCTGGAATAATCCACGTAAGCGTAACGTACAACCAATCAATACCTGCCACTGTCCAGCTGGACTACCTTGCTCTTCCCGGTTCCACAGGCGTCGCTGAAGTCACACTGTGGATGACTAGACTACGGAGTACGGATTCTACTGGATTACACTCCGCTGAGCGTTTCTCTCGTGTACTCCCGGCCACGTCATTGCTCCAATAACCCCTCCTAGAGACAATCAGCTACAGAGAATTATATTCAACTCAGTCAGTGCTCGATCCACCGTTAGCGCAAGTACGTCGCAAAAAAATCCCGGCATTGCTAGAAAATTTGTGGGGACAAGGGAAAACTGCACACACGAGGCAATAAAGTAAAGGAGAGCCGCGTCTGCGCGCGTTGATCATCGCGAGAGAGAAATCGTTTGATAATATAGTCACTGGCGCTGCCAGCTGGATCATCGATTGATCCAGAGGTTTCTGATGTGTTGAGTCTACGGAAAATTATTGGGTGAGTTTTCACATTTTTTTCAATCTGATATGAATCGTTTTGACGCGGAAGTCTGTCGCGTGGCCGGGGACATTTTGCTGGACGATTTTGAAAGTTTTTGTGATACACAATAGATCAGGAGAATATTTTTCGTTATCGGCTACTGCATATCAGTGAGTTTCAAGGAAGATCGATGTCTATATCGGCCTTTTGACAGCACACTAGAATTATACTGCTTGGCGAAATGAATAAAACATCGTGGATCAAGGTTCAAGGAGCTTGACGATTTTGTGAGACAGGTCATCGGGTGCAGGCTACAGGTCACACAAATTTTGAAAGGGTCTGTCTGAGACGTGTCTGGAGGAGTCAACGATTATCTCTTGGTGATTATCGTCTACATATCTGCTTTTTTTCTGATAGAAAATCTTGGATGTAAGTAGTTCATATTGTTTACAGCCTAGGTGTAATTCATTTTTTACCTAACCTCAAAAATACAGATTGCCCGTGGCATTTCCTACATACTTGACGTTTATCAGACTAGAGCTTGATGATGCCTGTGGCCTCGTTCATGCAATTGATTAGACCTTGAAGTGGTCTTGATAATTTACAAACACTCGATCGGCGTATAGTAGTGCTTGTCATCGCGAATCTCTGTCAAATCAAGGTCGAGGTGTGTACCAAACGAAAAAATGCCCATTTTCGGGTTTTAAATTATTTTTAAAGATTTAACGTATTGAATGAGTAGAATACTATGAGTAAAAAACTAATTGAAACCTTGTGTTTGGTGTTGCATAACTTTTTACTCAATTGGATAAGCCTGGAATATCGTGAAATTTTTGACTTTTATAGTGGAAAAATGCTCGAAGTCATGACAATTTTACATTGCAAAGCATGCAATTATATTAATTATAAAAATAATTACTGACATCCGTGTTTACTCGTAAATCTTGCTTAAAATAGATCAAAACAAGTCAAAAATATCGATGAAATATTTGTTTTTTAATCATGAAATCTATTTAAAAAAAAGGTCTACATAATTTAATTTTCGAAAGAACGAGAAAAAAACATTGAAATTTGAATTCTGAGGAAAAAAAAAAACACAATTCTGCAATACGGCCATTTTTCTTTTTGCTTACATTTTTTTTTCGCAATTCTGCATTCTTATCGCTTTGAATGTTTTTAAAATATATTCGACAAATACTAAATCTCCAATGGCATCTAACAGACGATAAGTTAGACCGATAACCTGACACGCATTCTCAAAATGACCATGATATTTCGAAGGTTTCTCACTCCTTGTGTAGTTTGATCTTGATTAAATTTTTGCGATTATCGCGTGAAATTCAAGTGGAATATTGTGCAGAGAGCAAGTGACACACGTACGTGAGCGTAATGCGTATTATTTAGCATACAAGCAGTCAGAAACTTGTGACAGTGCGTAGATACAAGCAGTTGAGTATTTCCCGCCGTAGCGCATGCACGTCTGTGCATTCAGCTGATCATAAATTACAATTTGGCGGTGTCAGCTGAATTACTTGTTCCTTTTCTAACCTTTGTCCAAGTGTGTTTATCTAACCGGATGGACTTGCCGGTGAGTAATTTATTTTTATCATGTCGATAAAAATTTACATTTGTTGTTGGAATCGATGTGAAAGTGGAATTTCTACTCGATTACTCTCGCTCTTGATGTAATTCGCATTTTCCTCGCTTTTTTTACTAAGCCTACAATTGATCAAGGAGCTGTTTGCTTGAGATAAACAGCGAAATTCTCGTTTATTACTGCCTTAGTACAGGTTATCAAGAAATACTTGCAAGTCAGACTGACGTACCAATAATCTAAACTCATTTATAATTTTTCCCCTCGTCAACGGATTTTAAATCATGAATATCCAGTGATCTGAAAATATTAATGAGCTGATTAGTCAATTGAATAATCTATGGGAGAGATGTCAGCTTTGTTTTGGACATATCAAACACCTACAGGATTGTCCTTGAACTTTATACATAATTTTCTGTTTGTACTTTTTTCGCGATTGAAAAAAAAAAAAATTTTTGCCACAGAATACATAAAATATTAGACTTTTAAAATTGATTTTATACTTGGAAAAATTATAAAATTTAATGAACAATATAATTTCTTTTTTTATTAAAAGAAAATGACCCTATAAAAATGATTGTATTATCAAATCTCTGTATGACACAACCTCAGTTAACCCGAAACAGCAATTTTCATCGAGGTTACATAATGCGCACTGTCTCCAGCTGGAATTTTATGCGTTAAAAAAAGGCAATTCCTCCAGGTTGTATAACTACGCGTGTAATCAAAGCAGGGCTTGTAATTCGTTGAGTTACGCAGACTAAAAATATGCAGCAGTCAAGCTGAGATACCGGTTTTCTACTGGTTCCTGCGATTCTTCTGTTGATGTATACCCCACCAGCCGCGGTTGGGTATAGCGGTCAAGCTCAGCAACTCGTAGTAGTCCACGACAAACCCTCATACGACCAACAGTAAAATCTGTTGTCGAGATTAATCCGAATGATTGCTGATATCTGGCGAAAACCTGGAATTTACAGTAATGTAGTATTGATTTGAGTTGAAATTTCGCGTTTCCAGGCTGCTGGAGCATCGTCGCAAGCTGTGAAAATGTCAAACTCACCGGAAGCCGTTGACAACGGCGATCAGCCGTACTTCAGCACGATGGACATCATCATGATCGTCGCGGCGACGTTTACAATCATCTGGTACGTCTTCTTTAAGAACAAGAAGGATGAGAGCGTGCCGATGACAAAGTCCTATTCCATCCAGTGAGTATATCGACAATGTATCTGATAAATTGAGCTCTATCGAGGCTTTTCCTGCAGACCTACGACCTACACCGCCCAGACAATGTCCGAGAACTCGTTTATAAAAAAACTCCAAAGCTCTGGACGAAGTTTGGTGGTATTTTACGGCAGTCAAACCGGCACTGGAGAGGAATTTGCAGGCAGACTTGCCAAGGAGGGTGTTCGCTACGGCATGAAGGGAATGGTCGCTGATCCAGAGGAGTGCGACATGGAAGAGCTGGTTAATTTAAAAAATATACCCAATAGCTTGGCCGTCTTTTGCCTGGCCACGTACGGCGAGGGAGATCCCACGGACAATGCGATGGAGTTTGTTGAGTGGCTAAAAACTGGAAATGCCGACCTCAATGGCCTCAATTATGCGGTAAGATTGAAAAATCCAACACTTAAAACCGTCTCCGTAGTTTTTTTATTTATTAAAAAAATTTATAACGCTATTGGAATTTTTTTTTTTTTAATTTTTTTCGCGTCTCGTCTCGCCATCTGATGGCACCGCCGAAAATTCATTCCATTTTTTTTTTTTCTCGTCAACCTAACCTCGAGGTGAACGATGTGAATCGTCGAGTCAGTGTTGTAATTATTGAGTGTTGTTTCTGTCAATCACGATACGTGACGTTGATATATTACGTAAGATATTTTCGCACACGTGTCGACTTAATAATTACGAGTGCGACGCTTTGGAATTTTTTTTTTTCGTCACGATGACGCGTAATTGTTACGGTTATCGTTTTTTTAGTAGAATTTTAACCGATTATTTGGCATAATTTTTATTGTTCATTTTTTAAGACATCTAAATTACAATGAATCGAAAATTGTATTATTTATCACGACTTTTGTGCACTACTATTTATTCTCCACACATCTATGATACGGCGCGGCCATTTTTCACAATGGCGCCGACTGTAAGTTTAAATTTTTCGCGCTATTTATGATTTTTATTTATTTATTTATTTATTTATTTATAAGGCAGAGATAAACAGTTTTTATATTGAATTTCTCTTGATTCCAGGTATTTGGACTTGGTAATAAGACTTATGAGCACTACAATGAGGTAGCCATTGATGTAGATCATAAATTAGAAAAACTTGGTGGTACACGTGTATTTGAACTTGGCCTTGGAGATGATGATGCAAAGTAAGTGCTATTTACCAAGATAATTTGAGGTTTACAGATTGAAAATAAATGTCGAATGTATTAATTATTTTCCACGTTTTTTTGAAAATAGCATTGAAGATGATTTTATCACGTGGAAGGATAAATTTTGGCCAGCAGTTTGTGAATACTTCGGGATTGAGGCTGCTGAGGAGGAGGTCAGTATACGTCAATACAAACTGACTGAACACATGGACATGCCAGCATCACGTATATACACTGGAGAAATAGTTCGACTGAATTCTTTGAAAAATCAGAAACCGTAAGCATTCATAAAGCTCGAAATAAATCGAGATAAAAATATTTTTCTTTAATAAATATGTTATTTTCCAGGCCATACGACTTGAAGAATCCCTTCCTGGCTTCAGTGAAGGTAAATCGCGAGCTCCACGGGCCGTCGTCGACGCGTTCATGCATGCACATTGAATTTGAGATTGATGGTTCGAAAATGCGATATGATGCAGGCGACCATGTGGCAGTTTATCCCGTGAATAATAGCAAACTCGTCGATAAAATCGGTGAAATATGCCAGGTGGACCTAGATACAGTGATAACATTGACAAATACCGATGAAGAATCAACGAAAAAGCATCCCTTCCCGTGTCCAACGACTTACCGCACAGCTCTCACGCACTACCTGGACATCACGGGCAATCCGCGCACGCACGTGCTCAAGGAGCTTGCCGAGTACTGTTCCGATCCAGCGGACAAAGAGAAACTCAAGCTCATGGCGTCGAGAACGGATGAGGGTAAGCAACTCTACCAGCAGTGGATCTCGCACGAGAATCGCAATATCGTGCACGTTCTCGAGGACATTCCAAGCCTGAAACCGGCTTTAGATCACCTCTGTGAACTGCTACCTCGACTGCAGTGCCGCTACTACTCAATTTCGTCGTCTGCCAAGCTGCATCCTACAACGATTCACATCACGGCCGTCGTGGTGGAGTACAAGACGCCGACAGGCCGCGTGAACCAGGGTGTTACGACAAGTTGGCTCAAGCAGAAACACCCAACAGATCCCCCGAGCTACGTGCCAATTTTCGTACGGAAATCACAGTTCCGTCTGCCCAGTCGGCCCATCACGCCGATCATCATGGTTGGCCCTGGCACCGGCCTCGCGCCCTTCCGAGGATTCATCCAGGAGCGAGATCTTGCGCGACAGGAGGGCAAAGAGGTCGGAGACACGATTTTATACTTTGGTTGCCGGAAAAGCGACGAAGATTTTCTGTATCGCGAGGAATTGGAGGAGTACGTGAAGAATGGCACGTTGAAATTGCACACTGCCTTTAGTCGTGAGCAAGAAAAGAAGGTGTATGTCACGCACCAACTGGAGAAAAATAAAGATGAGATTTGGGATGTGATTGGCGCGAAGCACGGTCATGTATACATTTGCGGGTGAGTTTGAGCAAGAAAATGACAGGGGTTTTAACGTCTAGATATTTAATTAAATTACTTTTTTTACAGAGATGCTCGAAATATGGCGCGAGATGTGCACAATATCCTGTTGAAAGTCGTCCAGGAGAAGGGAAAAATGTCAGAGATGGAGGCGGCGGACTATATTAAGAAAATGGAATCGCAAAAACGTTATTCGACTGACGTTTGGAGTTGAGTGTATTTTTGTGCTGAATATTTGGCCTATGAATGCACAAAATTGTACATAATTACGATGATTAACAACATCTGCCGGGTAATTTGTGGATGACAAGTAAGTCGGAGTAGTTTTGTACTAATTAAATGATTGAAATTTTGGTTATATAGGAGAAAATAAATTGTAAGAATTTGTTTATTCTCGTGCAATTACGATGATGAATGACTTGAAAGAGTTGTGGAGAATTGTGTATATTATATGCCTGTTTGAATAATTATACTGCTGTGTAGATATTTCCGCATGATTATCTTATAATTTTATTTAGCTAATTGATTACTGGACTGCAGGATTTATTGTATACTTGATACTATGTGCAAAGGGACGGTTATTTTTTTTCACAATTAATTTTATAATGCTCTGATAACTCACTGCTACTTTGATGATGATGATCAGGATAATAATCGTTATGTTATAATAACGTTGAGTATAATACAGATTAAAATAACAATGTTAGTCGGATATATTATATAATACCATCAGATCCTTCCCGATGATTCCCACAAATTATTCCAGCATAATTTTTTTATTGAAGCATCACTTTGTAAATTAATTTCTCAACGAGGGCTGCCCTTGGCGTATTTTCAGGGGTGGGAAAATTGTAATGTGATGATAGTAGCTGTTCAATTTTACCTACTCTCGCAATTGTCACTCTCGTATCTGGTTTTCCTTATTACCCCCCGTTTCTAATGTAGGAGAGAGTAGGACACAGTAAACAACAAGACCTAATTAATTATTACATAAAATACCCACAGTTTTATAAATTAACGAAACTTTTACTCTGGAAATTTCCTGAGAGTTAAGTTGTTCTTTACATAAAACATCTGGTGTGAGTGTACTAGTGCAAAAAGTAAATAGAGTTTGAGCACAACGCGACGCCGGTTGATCATAACCTCAAAATGATCAATCTAACTAACGAAAATTATAAAGAATTATCCCCAAAGATTGAAAGTGCCATAAAAAATGCCTCTTTTATCTCAATCGATGCGGAATTTAGTGGAATCAAGGAAAATCATGTTGCAGAATTATCGTAAGAGTATTTAAAAAAATGTTTTAAACACTTGCCCAACTAATTGTGTTGTATTTTTTGTGCAGGCTCTTCGACTCGATGTCGGAGCGCTACATAAAGTTAAAGGACAACATAAAGCCCTTCATCGCAGTACAAGTAGGTATTACAACCTTTCAATACGTTCGAGATGAGAACAAGTATTTGGCAACTCCATTTAGCTGCTATCTCCTGCCAAAACCGCTGGCATTCGAGGATAGGCAGTTTACCTGGCAGTCTACAGCCCTGGAATTCCTTAGCCATCATAATTTCAATTTTCACAAGGTATTCAAAACAAATTCCCGTCCAATTTTAACCACTAACTCACGCAAATTACTCGCAACTTCAGCTCTTCTACGACAGTCTGTCCTTCCTGGACGAGGACAGCGAGCAGAAACTACGACTCAGCCTCTCCAAATGGACAGATAGCAGCGTAATTTTTGACAGCTTTGATGAAGAGTCGCGTTTTACGACGGCTATCGAAAAAGTCGCGACGTGGCTCGGACGTGCAGACTCTGAGGCTTCGATAGAGCTCACGTGTCCCAGTAAAATTGTAAACCTCTATCTCCAACGAGAACTGCGCCACATGTTTCCCAGCATCTGGACAGAGACTCGGGACGCTTCAGTGGTGGTTATTAAAGTCTCTGCAGATACGCGGACTGCACTTGAAGAGACTAACAATGAATTGTTGGAAAATGACATTGTAGACTATTATCTTGGTTTCACAAAAGTTTTTAAGCTTCTATTGAAGTTTAAAAAGCCAATTATCGGGCACAATACACTGCTGGATCTCATGTTTATGTATAAACAATTTTACAGGCCGCTTCCGCAAAAATATTCCGATTTTAAGGCAGAAATTCATCGGATTTTTCCCGTTATATACGACACTAAGTACATTAGTTACGAACTCAAGAGAGCATTGAATACAAGTAAGAGATTTTATTTTGTTTTTTTGTTTGTGAAAAAAATTCTATTGTGAAAATATTGTTTTATGTAGGCATGTGGAAGTCAAATATTTTATCGGAGCTCTATGAATTTTTTATACACGGCGGTGGCCACGAGTTTTGCATTGGATCGCCAAAAATCGAATCTGCGAGTGGCTCAACAAACGGTAATGGATTTCTCTCAGCTCTTTGGAGAATATTTTTATTAATTTTCGTTGTTTTTTTTTTTTTTTTAGGTCAAGAAGTATATCATGACGCCGGCTGGGACGCATATATCTGCGGCTGCTGCTTTATCAAGTGTGCTTACGTTTTTGCCGTTGAAAAGCGGAAATGGTAAGAACTGTTGCGATTTTTACCAATGAAAAATGATTAAACAATTGTCTAATTCGGATATTAATTTTTTAAAATGCTTTAAACGTCCGGAATTTAGTCCAAGCTCATCAGTACTGATGGAACTAACGAATACAGAGATTCTCTACGGCGTTAGAGACTACATAAATTGCGTGAATGTCATCAGAGGAGATTTGTCACACTTGGTAAGGCTAAATTAATCCATAACGTTTTTTTTTAGATAGTGTAGCAAGGATCATTTTTAATCTTTCAACCCTCAGAAACTCGACGGCGACGACCCAAGCTCCACGCGGCCGCCTTGGCTCACCATCAAGACCGCAACGTCTGAACCGATTGACATAAAAAAGGCGAGTTATCAAATGATTTTTTGAATGTTTGATGGTGAAATAAATCAGCTAATTGTTCGAATTTTTTGTAGGTGACCGAGTCCCTGGCGTGTTTCACCCCTGTGGCGATCCGCCCGCAATCTCGAGCGAGTGTGATTGTCGCCACGACAAATTATCGAACGTAAGTTGGCGCGTATTAAAGTGCATTCGCGTGTGTGTCCTTCAAAAATGGTGATTTCTGTCGGTTTTCGGTGAAAAATTGCCGTCTGCTTGGCCCGAGCTACAGGTGAGCGTGGTTGAGTTAAAAATATACATTCAAGGCTTCGTCGAAAACGTACTACAAATTAACTACAACTACTTCCCTGTCAGCTTAGCCCACTTTACCCTGGAATACATCGGATTTAATTGAAATATTAAATTAGATCTTTGAATTGAATTGAAGAAAAAAAGTAATGATAAATTGTCTGGAAGCTACAGGTGAGTGCTGTAGGAGTTAAAAATATTCGTTCAAGGCCCTCAAAAAGTGAAAATTTACTACAAATTGGCTCGTTCGTTGTCAGTTGGGATTGATTTAGCTCAATTGCTCGGATTTTTATCAGTAAAATCGACATAAATGACCATTAATTATATAAAAACACAATTTGGCTTGACGCCCATTCAGACTTGAAGAAAATTTGATTATTACTAATAGATTTTTCTGGGTATTTTCAGGGCGAATGAGATTCTACGCCACTTCCAGCGTAACAAGAATTATAAAGTGGTGCTTTACAACCCCATGCGATCATCCAGTCTCGCGCAGTCACTTCTTTGGTGAGATTTATCAGGATTTTTTTTTTTTTGAAAAATTGATTTAATTTGAGTTTAAATTATACTTTCAGGGGTGGACTAGTGATTTCTGGTGGCCTACTGACCTGGTTCTTTCGCACGGCAATCATCAGACCGGGAAATTAATGAGAACAATTGTCTAGGTGCTTTAAAGGTGCTAATAATATTATTTATGACAAGTTAAATAGATTTTTTATCGATCATTCATCAAGGGTTGATGTTTGCTTAAGGTTAAATGTACGGTGGGAATTTTTTTCCCGCCCGTTTTGACGTTCCCTGATATTTCAAAAGTTTTCTCTGGCCGCCAATCAAGGCCAGGACGATCGAAATAACGCGGTAGCAATTCGTGTGGGCGGTGTGCTCGTCATTTTCGGCCCAGCATCGCTCGTCAGCATTCATACACAGGTGGCAGCGACAGTCGACGAGGTTCAGCGATTTTTTCAGACTTCTGGAATCCACTAAATCACGGTGGAGTTGAAGATTTGTTAGATGGACTATCTTGATGACTCTTTATTTAGCTGGAATTAATAGGTAATTCTGTTGTAGACCTGAGCGATGCGTCGATATGAAAATACTTTGGATTGTCGTCACAATCGTGTTGAAATCGCTTGACAAGATTGTCATTCGTAGACATGTACATCTGTCGTGGGACCAAAACTTGTGGAAATGATCGCGAAACTTACACGAGTTCGTGACAATTTCGATTCTAAAGAATGTTTTTTTTAGAACAAAAAAAACTACGAAAGCATTATTATTTGGGAGATATCTAAAGACGAAGAAAAGAAAATTTTATGACGACCACAGAATTGTCAAAGCTTATTTTCAATGCGTCATCAAGCGAAATGTCCAGCGTGTGTGTAGGCGAACTCTTCTTCTTACCAAATCCATAAAATTAGAAAAAAAAAAAAAAAATAAAAATATAAACACTCGTGAGCATGAAGAATGACTTTGCTCAGTCTGTCACCGGTTATTGATATCTGACAGGGCTTCACTCGTTTTTTTTTTTTTTCGGAAAGTTAAAAAGCTTTCAAAAATGCACGCAGCGTCCACTTCTTAGGTTAGTGGCTTTGAAATGCGATTGTCCCTCTCTTCCTCGCAAATGCAAGAAGAGAAGCGTCAAAAACTATTTTCGGTTCATAAGCTAAACGGTAGAAATAGCCTAGCCTAGCCCCTGGCCTAGAGCGTGTAGGCTTGACCGGCTATTATGACGAGTCAACTCAAGGATCGCGAGGTTTGTGACGACTTGAAAAAATTATGGCCTGACTATTTAACGCTTAAAAAATCGTAAAATGTCATGAATTATTAATTGGGTAAATCAGTCAAAATATTGCATTGAAGATGAGCATGATAATGATGATGATGATGAGCTTGCGGAGGTCGTGCCGCCGGGATGACCCGGGCACGTTCTACTTCTTCAAGATTGTCTTCAACATTTTCAAGTGGCAGAAAATGCTACAATACCTCTATTTCTGTTCCCTTTTTCGACCAGGCTACAGGCATATCCTTGGCACGAAATACACGTGTGGAGCTGAATCTTATTAAAACACGTCTATTATATAAGTAATACTGTGACAATTTTAATCGAGTGATTTTTCAACAGATAAATTGTAAAATGAAAGATTTCTTGGGCAGAGAGAAGTGAGAAGCAACGATTATTCAAACTGGAGGACACAAACTACGTTCAAGTTACTGTAATACTCATGTTATGACGATGATACTATTTAATTGCATGTATATTATATTTTTAATTGTTTAAAAAATCATTTTTTTCTATTTACAGAAATTTTTTTCAAGACAATTGGACGTTACAGCGGGATTTTCCGACATCTGCATGGCATGTATACACAGTTGGTAGTGTAAAATATACATTAATTTATTGAATAATGCCATAAATTTGATTTAGAATCGTCTAACGAGGGATGAAGAATCTGTCTGAGATGGTCACGGTCGGTGATATACAAATCTCACTGCCTAGCTTCCGACGAGCCAAGGTTGGCCTCGCGGCATCCTTGCAACTATTTTCGCGATACGTATTTCGACATGATGGATGAGAGTTTTCTGCGTTTTCCCGACCGTCGCATCAACCAATCTGCCAAGACACTGTGGCTGTCCTGCAATACCCATCATTGATTCGTGGAGTTGTCGAGCCACGATTGAGGCGTTCGCTCTAAAACCATCAGCACTTTTACAGGTTTTTACCATCATCATTTTACTTACTTTCAAATATCTCCAATTTTACGCGATTTACATGTCGCAGCTCTGCGAAAATCTGTAGGGTAACTTGTGTGAGAGTTTTTTAAAAGTTTTTTTCGTATATATAGAGAGAAAATACAAGTGGGTAAAATTGAGGTTTGGCGGAAAATCGAGGAAAACCCAGTATAAACATCTATTTAAAGTACATTACACAATTGATTCTGTCTATCAGCTATTTCCAACCTTTAAATTTAAATGTCCACGAGGGTATAAGTTGGATAGTAGCCTTTTCCCAGCTCGCGATCTACGTTTTGGTTCATGCTGCTGGCGGTGATGCAAGCTTGTATCTGTCAACGCCCAACTTGTACTTACTCAATCACTTGAGTCGTTTAGGTGCATATCAGCGGGTTAATCTACCTTAATTAATTGGCCTATATTTCCCCCAACATCTCTTGATTATTATACGATTTTTCGATTGCCCCAATCGATTATTGGCATCCCACTTTGTCACATTGCGAAGTGTGACCCCTGTCATCCTCATGTTCTTCTCACCAAACTCTGCGGCCAAGTGGATTGCACTATGATCTTGCCACGTGCCGTCCTATGTTTATTAACTCACTCGTTGCATAAATTTTTGGTATTTTACATAAAAATTTATGTATTACGTCTATTATTGAAGTTTTTGGCAACTGTCAGAGAGCTCTGGGACATAAAAGTACGTTGGTTGTCGACGATCAGTTCTCATATACTCGGTTTGTGATGCCCGAGAAAATACTAATGACGTTTATATATTCGCACTAAGGCCTCGTGTACGTTCTAATTTTGTATTATCTCTTTTCCCCTGCCGAACTAAAAATATATACTTCTCTGCGTGTTTCACGGACGGTGCCTGTGACTTTATGTCTACTTTACGACATTTTTAAGCTTAATTTATTGACTTGGTAATTAAAAATCTATACGATGACAACTGGGTTTTTTTTTTTTTTAATATCGGCACAGCCAGCCAGGTGACAATCTATTTGCAGTTTGGGAAATTACTCAAAGGAAAATCTTATGCCAAATTGCATTTGCGGCTAAGAGGAAAAATTTTGTGTCGACAGGAACCAACTGGATTGCACTTACAGATCACAGGGTGCATTGACCGCTCGCCAGTTATATTATCGGACACTATAGAACTTGAGAATTACTTCCCCAAATTTTTGCATTGCTCGTTATTATTTATTATTGCTTATCGTTTTTTACTGCAATCATTGTGTCGGATTAAAAACCGGAAAATTCGCGAATTTTTTACTCGTTATGTCGAGAATTTTGAAAACTATTGGGATTACGGGAATATTGTATAGAACCTTTTTTAAAGAGAATTTTATGTCCTACAAAAAATCTTTTGCATCAAAATTTCGAGAAACCCGTATTTTTTGAGATATTTAGAAACGAACGCCATCACAGTATATCTTGTAATTTTTTATTTCTTCTTCAGAGTCAAGCCGTTTTGTTGATGAAATTTCAAGGTTTAATAATAGAATTACAGAATTATTGCTAGAGACCTTTTTTATAGAGAATTTCATGAGCTACAAAAAAGGTTTAATAAAAAAATTCGATAGATCGCGTACTTTTTGAGATATTACAAGAAAAACATCATCACTCTGCCTCGTGATTTTTTTTTTTTTTCATCTTCCATCCAAGGTCATGCAATTCTACCGATGACATTTTGAGATTTACAATTAATTTTTTCATAGTTTTCGCGGCCTTGTTGGATTTGTCTTTTTCGCTCGTTCATATAGGATTGTTGTGACCTCTGCTGTCGTTTTATTTGTCTTGAGGGGGAGAAAAAAGCACACAATGATCGATGAAATTTTTGCGATTTTTACCAGAGGACAGTTTGATTAAAGAGACTCTGTGCAGGATTACGTTTGAGTGAGCCAGAGGAATGCTTTCATTGGGAAGTTGAGGTGGCAATCCATCGTGTCAGCTGACTTTTGAGTTTGCGAAGGTTGATGGCTGAAAAAACGATGCAGCCGCTGCCGGGGACCACTGGCTGTTCGCCAGGTTGTACGAAAGCTCTCTCGTTCTAGACTTGACCACCAGGTAGCGACATCAACGAGTATTTAAACGAATTTCGAGGATGTCCGGCGCCCCGTTTCGCTCAGCAGCGCAGACGTTGCCGTACCATTGTTATATATTAATCAGACTTAAATATTTATATGGTTTTTAACATTTTTTTTTTCGATTGTTAAATTAAATCAATTGTTTTAAAGCCATGTCCAAAGGCGAGTAGCGACTCTAGGGGCCCGGTTGGTTTTTCTAGTGCTGAGGAAAATAAGTGTACGTTACAACCGAAGTTTATTTTTATCGGTAAGTCCCAGGGATTGATTAGTATTGTCGGTGATAACAGTGAAATTGTGAAGAGCAAGTGATAAATAAGGATTCAGAGTGCTATACTATGTGTCAATTGCCGGCGTGAAGCTCAAGTGACTTTTTAGATCTATCAGCCAAGCTTGCTTTGTGACTGAACTTGGTCATTTGACCATAGAGCAATGTCAGTCATTGAGTTTTGCTGTTTCAGACCTATAGGAAATAAGTGTTTTATTAGAGAGTGCTTTAAATACTTTGGCTCAAAGTCATTGGATTATTTTTTTTTTCACTCGAGGTATTGCCTCATTGCGCCCATTTCCAATCGTGATCATCGTGTGGCACCCTCATTGTGTGTTTGCCAACAAATAGCTTTGATTTGAGTGACACTATACAAGCCATGCAAAACGGGCCGTCACGCTAGATGCAACAAGGAACACTGATATCACAGAAACTATTGGAGATTTCGGATTTTTTTATAGAATCTTTTTTATAGAAAATTTTAAAAGCTATAAAAAAGATTCTATAATAAATTTTTGTAGCTCTAATAGTTTTTGAGATATCGGTGAAATAAGATGAGCTTGTTTTGTAATTTACAATTTAGATTTGTTTGAATTTGAATAATGGAAATTTTTCTTGGAATGTTTTTTGTGGAGAATTTTATGAGCTACAAAAAATGTTGTATGAAAAAAAATCTGTAAATAATGCAATTTTTGAGATATTCTTGGAATAAACGTGATTTAGTATGTCAACATCTTTCGACAGCATGATTACTCTAATTCAGACAGATTGATTTAGCTTTCTGTCAATAGTTATAGCTTATATTGCTGTGTGTCAAAGTCAATCCGGAAATAGAGATTCAATTACAATGTTGCAATTTTCCTGGCTGTCAGAGTACATGCGGAAAAACATCGAAGTATACAGCGATTAAAATTGTCCCAAAAAAGTTGGCAGGAGTGATGAAGCATCGGTGGTCACCCCTGCCAAAATAATTAGGAAGTCATCTTGGGATGTGCTAAAAGTATCCGCTCGGGCACGCGCATTTTGGCTGTGAAGTCAGAAGCTCCCGGGAGTAAGTGTGCTTTACGTTATACGAATTTCGAGCAGTCGGAAGCGTGCGGTTTCTCGGGCTCGTGCTACTGTCCCGCAGAATATAACTAAGAACACATGTCAACAAGCTGGTAAATCCGATAGTCTTCCGGTGGTTTTTTTCCCCTCTCTTTAATATTTCCGCCCACTCGCTGAAAAATTTTCAACTCGTTTACATACGAGGAGGTTATAACGTGAAATTTTAACGTGACAGCTTCTCCATCATTCTGACACACAGTATCAAAATTCAATAACACACCGCAACAGCATCAGCGCGAGCAATTACATAAGGATGACAAGGCGTCAAAGTCCTTTGAAATGCCTTAAAATACGCGCCAAGGAAATAGCCTGAGACCTAAAAATAGAATCGGTCTGCGTCATGTCGCCGAGCACCTGGGCCAACCAATCGCATAGCTCCACATGCCCATTACAAACGTGTACACACGTGTTTCCTCCGGTCTGTTAATCGTGTTCACATGATTTTTCTCAAGCTTGTATCAAAAACAAGTGTCACTAACCCGGCACTGAACACCTACAATCATTTGATATTGCAAAAATAACGTTAGATTATTGTGAAATCATTGAATAGAGCGTTGGCGCGCGAGTTTAAAGTCATTCCCGCCTCAAAATGGCGGGCGCTAACCGCGCCACGGCGGCGCACGGAAGCTTGGCAGAACTCGTGGAACGGGGGCTTTATTAGAGCGAAGTTTGCTTGAGTCGTGGCTGTGTGTGATTTCTGTAAGAATAATCCTACAAAAATCATGACGTGTAAAAGAATTTTGAAGCGTGTACTGTGATATTTGTGGTTAAGTTATTGAACTTTGATTGTTAACGAGAGGTCTCGTCATCGAGACATAACCTATTTACTCTGTAGCCCATACAATAATTTCGTGACACGTACCTTGTTGAAGGCATTAGGGTGAGTGTACTCACATAAATTAAATTCTCAAAATCATTAATAATACAAGAGTAACAAGAATTTTCCCTGGTGAAATTGAGCGAAAAATGTGTTTGATTGATGATGGAATATTTTTAGAGTATGTCAGGCTGTTAGTTTTGCCTTGCTAGGTCATTTTTGAGGTTATGCGCGCGCGATTGAACCTGATGGAGCTTCTAGTGAATTTTTATCTAATTATGCATCTTATCACTGATTTTTTCAGAGTTAATCTGTGTGAATGAGCGCATACAGATACTGAGACAAACAAACAGTCACCAGGACAAACGAGAGAAGTAACCATGGAGAACGCTCACTGCAAATCCGTGGAGGAGGTGCTCAACTATTATGGAACCGACTCCGACAAGGGATTGAGCCCCGATCAGGTCAAGAGAAACCAGGAGAAATACGGTCTCAATGGTGAGTATAAATATAAAAAAAATTCTGCGCAATTTTTTGTCTAGCGGAAAAACTCATGCTTCCTGTCGTTATTTCTTATCAGAGGTTGTGCCATGTCCTTATCAGTGATTATCCTGGCTCAATGTTGTTAAACGTCAACGTCCCTTGTCTTCTGTGATATCTGTCGTTTAAGATGTTCACCGAGTAATTAAATCTGATGATCCTGGTGAAAATAGAAGTGGTGTTTTTCGCCTGTCAATCGTGATGCTTTTCGGTAATTTTAGTGTCTGGCATTTTCAACGAATCTCTCTTTAAAATGCTGTTTTTTGTCCCATCGTGACCGAGTTTACGAGATATTTTTATTTGATTTTCGACGAGTCCAATCGGTTAATTTTTAGATTTGAAAAAAAAAAAAAAGAAAAATACTTGAAATAATTTTTCTATGAGTAAAATTTTCATTGAATGACTCGGCGATTTACTCGCCAGTGTGAGTAATAATGCAGGTGATACTTTTTTTATTTTCACGTTTATAAATTATTCAAGTGCTCAGTAATAAAATTCACGCGTGATTGGATATGTTTGGCCCGTCATGGAGAGGGCAGATTACTGTGCCGACTTGGCACTTCCGGAATTCCTTTTGGCTTTCGGGTGCAATCACATGCGGAAGTTTAGTTGATTTATTGAGACTTGAGAATTTTTTCGTGATTTTTTTTATTTCTCACTGGATACTTGTAGAAATACTCTGAAACTTGAGGAATTTTTTTTTTTCCCCCTTCTGGAAGTTGATTATTTTGATTATTATTATTAGCGGCAGTTGTTGGGCCAAGTTCACCGCGCCATTGCTGTGATGATAATGAGGGTATAAATAATGGTTGGGTGGGTTTATGTAATTGACTTCTCCAAAATTAATTGTTTTTCTTCATCGCCACTTTTAACACACGGCTTTGAGGTATTTTTAGTTTTCTTGATGTGTTAGTTTTTTACTGCGACACGTCACTAGTAGATATAATCGTCAAATTTATCCGTTGATCCGCGAGTTATAAATATATAAAAACTGAAAAATATGTTATTGTGATGGATTATTTACTGTTGACGGTGAAATCTCGGAAAATACGAGATATTTTAAAATTCTGCTAGAGAACATTTTTGTAGGAAATTTTATAGGCTATAAAAAAGGTTGAGTGAAAAAATCTCGTAAATAACGTAATTTTTGAGAAATTTGCAAAAATAACTGACTATATTTTCAGTAGATTGGTTTTCAAATTTTTCAGTTTTTTCAAAATATCTCAATAATCACGAGGTTTATGATTTTTTTGTCTTATACCTTTTTTATAGCTCTTAAAATTGTCTTTAATAAAGGTTCACATTGATTTTTTTCTAAATGCCATAGTTTTCACGTTATTAGCAAAAATAAAAATGATCATCTTATATAGTTTTCGTTAGGGTTTTCCGTTTAGTCTATACCTTTGTCACGAATTTACACTAGACAAGCTTTTTCTCTTCCGCTTCTATACTATCATACAAAGCCCCGATGACTCACTATACACAAAGACCTGATGAGAATAAGGCTATAGTGTTATTGTTGCAAACGCGTAAGCGCATTTACGTCGAAGGTGCAGTCGATGCAACTTTAATAACCCACTGCATATTGATGTCGGTGTATACAGTTCCAGAAAAATATTCTAATGTATAAATATATCTATCTTCATGCTTATATCATCGCGCAAAAATTACGTTTATCGCGTGCATTCGTGAAATTTTAACGTGTGGGTAGTTTTACCGCACAGCGTCGAATCTAAATATTTATCTACACTGAATAAAAAAAAATATCAAACATCTGAGAAATTTTTATCCAACTATTTTTTTATTTTCGTTATTTAATGCCAGTATTCTTGTCGAAAAAAAAAAAAATTATTATTCTTTTCTGATGAGTCTAAAGTTAGCTTTATTGCGAGAGATTTGTTGAGTGCATCGCCGTCTGTCCTTGCTGCTCACGCTCGCTGTCGCGTGACAAATTTGAAAATGTATCAAGAGGGTAAAAAAACGGCACTTTTACGCCGACGATCAATGGTCTCGTCACTCCTCTCGTGTGCTGCTTCACGATCCACTCAATTTCGCTATATTTGCTCAGAAGGGTGACTTTTCTTCAAATATCTATAGTTGAGAATTAATTTTCACACTCTCCAACACCTGCAACCACACTCAAAGACCACTATCGATCACTCAGAACCTGCTAAAACCACCAACTTTGTTACAATAATATGCTATAGACGTCATATCACCATGCTCAAAGGATTTGTTGACATGACTGACAGTATTATGGGCATTCCAGGCTCATTTATGATGACAGAATTTATGTATTATTTTTATTTGTTGCTCAAATATCTTTGGATTTGTTTTTTTAATTAATAAAAATATTTTTTTTCAATCTCGTCAAAGGTTGATAATTATTTTTTGCCATCATTTTAATTTATTTTATGAGTGTATTGCAATATTGGAGACTAATATCTGACAATATTGAATAATTTGTCGAGAGGTCTGTTATCTGATGAGGTATTCACATGCTTGTTGATGAACAGAAGAGTCACTGAAGTAGGTCATGTTAAAGAGAATAACACAATCAAATGACTGAATGATTTCTTTTTTTTTTTACCTGGAATTTTTTTTTTATCGATAATTTTTTTGTTCAATTGAGTGCAGTGTTTATTAAATTTTACTAATTGATTTGTTTGTTTTTTGTTGCAGAGTTGCCGGCTGAGGAGGGTGAGTTTGCCTGAAGCAGCACAGAGTTAATTTTATTAGGTTTCATGACAAGATGATTCGTTTATATTCGAGCGTGGAAACGAGATTAATTATAGAGTGTTGTCTTTCTCTCTCTGACGACAAAATGAATGTGTAGATTGTTATTAACATGTGTTGGGGGAAATTAATTCAAAATATTGATAATTAACATTCGCTGAAAAATGGGTTTTCTTTTGAAAAATATTTTTGAAAATTACCAGAGAGTTATTGGTGGAATTTTTTACTGATTTTTTTTCTTTCTAAAAAATTTAAAGAGCTAAAAAAAAGTTTTCGAAGAAAAAATTTCAATATTTTTATGATTTTTGAGAATTTATAAAAAAAATTATCCGTGTAAAATTCGCGTAAAATTACTAGTTATTGAGTTATCGGATAAGAAAGTCTCCTTTCACTTTGTCTCTATAAAATTACGAGTAATAATAATGAAAAAAAAAAGAAAAATAATATTCTCAATGCTGACGTGTGTGTTTATAGACTTCAAAGTTGTTCAGTTTAGCAAAGGTAGAGACACGAGTGTTCAGAAACTGTAACCTGCGTCACGAGCTTACGCAAGAGCCAAGTTTGCAAGTGGAACACTCGCGTATATATTCTTAATTAGTGTAAAAATTTTATAATGATCAATATAACGAAAGCCTGCTGAATCATTAGCCTTAGAACGAACAAATCAGAAAATCACAAGGTCATAAATCTCTTAAAGCAATTTTCTATTTTTTTAAATTAATTACACTCGCGACAAAAAAAAAAAAATATCCGTACTGTATTGTCAATGATTGATTTTCACGTTGTCATTGAGAATCACTGGATGACTAACGACACACATGGCCTGTTTGGGGGATGCGTTTAATATCCATAATCGCTCTACTCATCAATATAGGCCATGTGATCTTTGAATAATCTGCAATCGAGCAACTTCCATTCGTTTCTTTGGCGCATCGCTGTAAATATACAATTTATTATTATTTTCTTGCAGGAAAATCCATTTGGCAACTTGTTCTCGAACAATTTGACGATCTTCTAGTTAAGATTCTTCTATTAGCTGCTATAATTTCATTTGTAAGTATTAATCATTGAAAAAATGCTTTGAAAAAAGATCGAAATTTTTGTTGATTAATTTACTAAATAAAAATAATTTATTTCAGGTACTCGCACTGTTTGAGGAGCACGATGACGCCTTCACAGCCTTTGTCGAGCCCTTTGTTATCCTGCTTATTCTTATTGCGAATGCAGTTGTGGGCGTGTGGCAAGAACGCAACGCCGAATCTGCGATTGAAGCCCTAAAAGAGTACGAGCCAGAGATGGGAAAAGTCGTTCGAGCTGACAAATCCGGTGTGCAAAGGTTGCGCGCCAAGGAAATTGTTCCCGGCGACATTGTTGAGGTATCTGTGGGTGACAAGATCCCCGCGGATATTCGTCTCGTCAAAATCTTCTCTACTACTATTCGAATTGATCAGTCTATCCTCACCGGAGAGTCTGTGTCAGTAATCAAACACACAGACGCAATTCCCGACCCGCGCGCCGTCAATCAGGACAAGAAAAATATTCTCTTCTCGGGAACGAATGTAGCGGCGGGCAAGGCACGTGGTGTTGTCATTGGCACAGGATTAAACACGGCTATCGGTAAGATCCGCACGGAAATGTCAGAGACTGAGGAAATTAAGACACCATTGCAGCAGAAACTCGACGAATTTGGTGAGCAATTGTCTAAGGTAATTTCGGTTATTTGCGTGGCTGTCTGGGCAATCAACATTGGTCACTTTAACGATCCGGCACACGGTGGTTCATGGATCAAGGGTGCCATCTACTATTTCAAAATTGCCGTTGCTCTGGCGGTAGCTGCCATTCCCGAGGGTTTGCCAGCCGTCATCACGACCTGTTTGGCCCTTGGAACCCGTCGTATGGCCAAGAAAAATGCCATTGTACGCTCATTGCCGTCTGTCGAGACTCTGGGATGTACTTCAGTCATTTGCTCCGATAAAACCGGCACATTGACCACCAACCAAATGTCTGTCAGTCGTATGTTTGTGTTTGACAAAGTTGAAGGCAATGACAGCAGCTTCCACGAGTTTGAAATCACCGGATCTACCTATGAACCCCTTGGCGAGATGTTCCTAAAGGGCCAGAAGGTCAAGGGACAGGAATTCGAGACCCTACACGAGATTTCCACCATCTGCATCATGTGCAACGACTCGGCCATTGATTTTAACGAGTTTAAGCAGGCATTTGAGAAGGTCGGAGAGGCCACAGAGACTGCATTGATTGTTCTCGCTGAGAAAATTAATCCCTATGGTCTGCCAAAGACCGGTCTGGATCGCCGAACTGCTGCTATCGTCGTCCGACAGGACATTGAGACCAAGTGGAAGAAAGAATTTACCCTGGAGTTTTCGCGTGATCGTAAATCCATGTCATCCTACTGCGTCCCCCTCAAGCCCTCAAAACTCGGCACTGGACCCAAGCTCTTTGTCAAGGGTGCGCCCGAGGGTGTGCTGGATCGCTGCACTCACGCTCGCGTCGGTGGAAGCAAAGTTCCTCTGACAACCACGCTGAAAAATCGCATCTTTGACCTGACTCGTCAGTACGGTACTGGACGCGACACTCTGCGATGCCTGGCTCTTGCCACCGCTGACCACCCGATGAAGCCCGACGATATGGATCTCGGTGACTCCACCAAGTTCTACACCTACGAGAAGGATTTGACGTTTATTGGAGTCGTTGGTATGCTGGATCCGCCGCGAAAGGAAGTCTTTGACTCGATTGTTCGCTGCCGTGCCGCGGGAATTCGTGTTATTGTCATTACTGGAGACAACAAAGCCACCGCTGAAGCTATCTGCCGAAGGATTGGAGTCTTTACTGAGGATGAGGATACCACGGGCAAGTCTTATTCTGGTCGCGAGTTTGATGATTTGCCTCTGGCACAGCAGCGGGAGGCGTGCGCCCGGGCCCGGCTCTTCTCACGTGTCGAGCCCTCTCACAAGTCAAAGATTGTCGAGTTTTTGCAGAGCATGAATGAAATTAGCGCTATGACTGGTGATGGTGTGAATGATGCTCCGGCGTTGAAAAAAGCCGAGATTGGTATTGCCATGGGTTCGGGTACGGCTGTCGCCAAGTCAGCGTCTGAGATGGTACTGGCTGATGACAACTTTTCATCCATTGTTGCTGCTGTTGAAGAGGGCCGAGCTATTTATAATAACATGAAACAATTTATTCGTTATCTTATCTCGTCGAATATTGGTGAGGTTGTCAGTATTTTCTTGACTGCTGCCCTTGGTCTTCCCGAGGCACTTATCCCCGTACAACTTTTGTGGGTGAATCTCGTCACTGATGGTCTTCCAGCCACTGCCCTTGGTTTCAATCCACCTGATCTCGACATTATGGACAAGGTAAAATTAGTTTAGGGTTTTATGATCTTTTTGAGAGATGATGCAAGTTGTTTATAGCCACCACGTAAAGCTGATGAGGGTCTGATCTCTGGTTGGTTGTTCTTCCGCTATCTTGCCATTGGTGGATATGTCGGCGCTGCCACTGTAGGCTCTGCTGCTTGGTGGTTCCTCTACAGTCCAAATGGACCTCAGCTCAACTATTACCAATTGGTAAATGTCATTTTTGAGAGTTTAAAGGCAAAAACTGGTGGCAATTTGAGGGTTTTTTCTTGTTTCGTAGACTCATCATTTAGCTTGCATCGGTGGTGGAGACGAATTCAAGGGTGTCAACTGCAAGATTTTCACTGATCCTCATCCCATGACGATGGCTCTCTCTGTTCTCGTCACCATTGAAATGTTAAACGCCATGAACAGGTCGGTGCCAAATAATTTTTTTTTTTTCATCGCAATTTAATTTAATACGGTTATTTAATAATAAATGTTCTTTTGTAGCTTGTCTGAAAATCAGTCACTCATATCTATGCCTCCATGGTCGAATATGTGGTTGATTGGTTCAATGGCTCTTTCATTCACTCTTCACTTTGTTATTCTCTATGTCGAAGTTCTTTCGGTGAGTTGAACTTACTATTATTCATGTTTAGTTTGTTGTCATTTGTTTTTTTTTTCTCGCTTTTTTTCAGTCTGTGTTCCAAGTGACGCCATTGTCCGGTGAAGAGTGGATGACGGTGATGAAGTTTTCCATTCCAGTGGTGCTTCTCGACGAGACCCTGAAGTTTGTCGCGAGAAAAATCACAGACGGTGAGAGTCCAATTTACACCCTGCACTGGATTGTCCTTATGTGGGCAGTGTTTTTTGGACTATTAGTCGTGTGCCCAATTTAGACCTTTTGAGGGATTTATAAATAACTTATATAGCTTGAAAAAACATCAATGGAAACTTGACGTGTTTGATTATCTAGTGATGATACGTTTTGTGTTTCCGATTGGCGAAAGTGTTTATCGATTTGCAGATGCATTTAATTTGAGAAAAATCGAGCGAACCAACGAATCAGTTTGAGAAAAAGTGTTGCAATCATTTCAATTTTAAACATTTTTTTTTCTCTCATTATACTTTTATCTCTCTATTGTTTTTAGAGGCGATTCATTCATTATCATGTGTTGAAGTTTTTTTTTTCACGCGAATTTTCTCCTAGATTTTTTTTTGGCTTGTGCATGTTTTCAGCCAATGGAGAATTTGTGCTCTTTATAGCAGAAAAAATTAATTAATTAATTAATTAATTAATTAATTCAACTGAGAAACCTCGACAAATAATTACATGTGTGCCACTTTATTTATGAAACTTTAAGAAAGACTCCATAATTTGTTTTTGCGAGTGTTTTCTTTTTTTTGGGTTTTGTTTTGTTTGTTTGTTTTTTTTTTTTTAAACTTGATTATAAGTCTGTTTAGTCATTAATACGGTTCATTATATCCTTCCCACTAGGTGTATTTAATTTATAAAACAAAATTTTATTTTTCATCACTCGCATCGACTTGTTGAAATTGACAATAGAATTCTGGAGTTTAATTGAGATAAGTTAAAATTTATATACATATATTTTTTTCCAGCAGAAAAAAATTGTTTAAATCTAATCAATATTATTAGAAGATGTACATTTTGGAAAACGGGGATATTTTTTTTTTTTTTTCGTTTTCTGCAGATTTTTTTCATGAAAAATAAGAAATTCATTTTCCTTTCTCATTTTTTCTTGGGCCTGTTGTTACTTAAATCGTTAACTTGACTCACGTCATAAAGAGTACAACAATAACACGGGATGATGAGTTGATAACAAAAAAAAAAAACAGCATGCTTGATTTAAAAAAATTATAGAGATTTACCCAATTTTTTTATTTAAAAATTTTTTTATATCAAAAAAATCTTTTAATGTTTAAAAAGTGATTTAAAGTACTATTATGCATTAAATAATGAAAAAAAAAAAACGTCAAAAATTAAACTGCATCTCCATGGGGGAAAACAAAAAAAATCTTAAACTCACCGATACTTTTTCTGAATAACAAAAAAATAATTATATATATGTATATCTGTAGACATTATCGTCGATATTATCAATCTATGCGCGAAAGAGTAACGGTTTTTCATATATATAAATATAAAAGTTGTACATATATTAAAATCGTATAGTGGAAGCGAGTATAAATGAAGATGCTGTACATTTGTAGCTTTTACCGCTGTTAATCTTAATTTTTTTTTGTCTGTAATCTCAGTGAAAGCATCGGTGATGAAATTGTGGATTTTTCATTGACACACACACACACATGTACACACATTAACCGGTTTTAATATTTATTATTATCCTGAAGACAAGCTTCTTGATTAACTTTATTTTCTTTTCTTTAGTTTGTTCCTTGTTTAACCGTTATTTTGCATGTTATTTGGCATTCGCAGTGTCTGATCAATGAGGATCGACGGTGATGATTTAACATGGCCAAGAGCACCAACAGCACAACGATTTTACAAAGTGTCTTCCTGAATTTAATAATCTTATGCCTGCGTTGTGTCCAAAGCATGATTTGTTTTTTTTTTTTTTTCCTTCTAAAGTCCAAATTTTTTATTTTGTTAATTTTTTTTTTTATTTCCTTGGGGACAAGACTTACACACTGAATTAACAGAATAATAGAGAGAAGTAATCGGTAAGTGCCAGCGCAATTATCGATTATTGTTAAATATTTATGTAAAATGGTTTTTGTAGGTAAATGAAAATTATTGTGTAATTTATAATAAGAAAACAAAAAAAAAAAAAAAATAATTATTCCGACAATGTCATTGGAAATTTCTTCAAACAATTTGTTTTGACTTTTTTTTCCGTCCTGGTTTTAAGAACAAAAATTTTTGGGAATTTTGTCTCCTTGAATGTTTTTTAATATTTGTTTTTATCCTACCTCCTGTTTGTCGCTTTTATGTGGGTATATGTGTGTGTGGGGTTTTATTATCTGTCCCGTTTGTGTGTGTCAAATGTTATTATCCCCTTTTTTTAGCAATTTCATATTTTTCCGCCTGCGTCGAGTATTTTTCGGCATGTAGTTCAATTAAAATAAACTTGGTGTTTTCATATTTGAAGAAAAAAAAGTAGTTGAGTCATGTGTGATTTTTAGATGAAGAATTTAAATCTCTTTTTCGCTGGGAGGGAAATTTTTTTGTAGATGATTTAAAATAATATTAATAAAACGCAACAAGACTGAGTGATTCAAAGCACATTTTTAAAATCTCCAAGTAATTAGAGATCAGTTGAATATATTGGTATATTATTAATTATGAAATCCAACTCCTTCCTTAATTAAATAAATTAATTTACTCACTGTCGCGAGAAAACAATCAAAGCACTCGACGTAGGTGTGACGCAAAAAAAAAAAAAACAACTAAATGTGTTCTATTTAAATAGATTTAAAAAAAAAAAGAAAAAAACCATTTTTCAAAATTTTAATTACTTTGCACTAGTGAGTAATTTTGTCTATTAGCACTGACGCATTATCACAGACACGAATTGAGCACGAAATGGACGACACATCACAAAATATAGGAAAATGACGAGAGTCGTAGTTGAAAAATAAAAAAATAAATCAAGTAATGAATTTTTAGCTATGTTTAATTAAATTTAATAATAGTTATATATATATTAGCGTGTGAAAATGCGTGTGTGCGATCATTGTACGTGATTTTGATTTGTGATGATTTTTTTTTTTCTCTCACGTCATTTTAAAAATTTTTGCCGATAGGGATATAAATTTTTATGTGGTCCAAAAAGTTTGTAGTTTAAAGCAATACACAGAAACATATATATATATATATAAATAAAGTGGCAAAAATTTTAAAAATTCATTACAACTCGAAAACACAAAAATTTACGGATAAAATTCATTTAATAATTATTAATCTATTATTTATCGCATTCTCAGTTGATTTGTCACGGTCAATAAATAATAATTAGATTAATTATTGCATAATTTAAAAACAATTTTTGGCCAATTACTGGGACGATTCTTTTTTTTTTTTTCTTTTTTTTTGTTTTTTTTTTTTATGGAAACTAATTAATAGTCGAAAAAAAAGTTATGTATTATAGTATACTAACGCACGTCCTATTTAAACAGCCGGCCTACTAATTTATAATAAATAAGAAAACATTGAAAAAATACAGAAAATGTTTTTTTTTTCGTTTGTGAAAATTTTTTAGAGGGATTTATTCATGAATAAATGCTTTTTGATGCTGTGTGCATCGTTTGATGAAATTGAAAATGATTTGTTTTATATATATATATTTCAATTAATTAACTGAGATTTCGAAATTGCATGAATTTATTTATTACAACTTGTCAAAATTGAAGATTGAAAATTAATGTTTTTCAATTGCCCGTTTGTTTATCCCTCTAATTCAAATGTAGCTTTATTGCAAAGATATATATGCTGTTCTATACCTATACCCTGCCCCGAAAACAATTTAAAAAACAAAAACGCCTGCCTGAGTTGAAAAATCGCTGCTGAACTACTGCTGGACTGTGTGGACACTAATTTCAATCCTGACAGAGATTATGTGGTGAGTCAATACATAAAATTGATTACTTATTATCTACATGTTGTCATTTACTCGATAGTTGTACTATTATATACTATTTTTAAAGAAATCATGTCTAATTTTATTTATTTCTTTCTATTTTTGTCGAATTCTTTAAATATCTATCAATGTATGGAGTTTATTAAATTTTTACTTGAGACCTTTTTTGTACAGAATTTCATAAACTACAAAAAAGATTCAGGGTAAAAATTTGATAAGTTGTGTAGTTTTAGAAAAAAACGTGGCTAAAATATATATTTCTTCAATCACTAAATTTGCAGATTTTTTTTTTCTTTTTTTTTCAGTTGAAAAATCCGTTTAAATCTCTTACAGCAGGTGTAAAAAATATTTAATAACACTTTTGTTTCCTTCTCTATATAGGAAAAAGCATTTTCCGCCAAACGCCTGCTTGGAATATTTGATCTTATAACGCTGCCATTATACTAACGTACACGCCGAATGCTATGTCAATTTTTTTGTCACGCTAAAAGCTTGTTGGAAAAACCCGATTGCAGTAACAAACAAATTTTTCATTAATCACCTAAAAAATACCCTCAAACTAATTAATATCCATTATGTGATTGCAGTTCCACAACCGGTGAAACCAACAAAGTAAGCGAATGGCGATTAGCACAGTGATTGCACGAGGAACGAGAAAGAGACACACACAGCAATGAGATAAAAAAACAAAGCCGAAAAAAAGGAAGATTTTGTCACCGCAATGGAAAAAAATATCGAGAGCGAATCGAGAATGAATGAGAGTGCGCTCGAGAGAAAATTGAACAGTTTTGTGGAGTTCCTCGCAGGAAAGCTGGAGATATCCAACTAATCCAACTTACGACATCCTCAGAGGGACAGACAATAAGACGAAACAGAAATGAAGAAATAAAAAACTAGCCTTTTTCAAATTGTACAACAAAACACTTTATCGCGTTGTATATCTGTGTGTGCACTCTGTCGAGACTTTATCAGGTATTTTCATGCTACCTATAAAAATTGATTGTCAGGCAGACAAGGGATATATGCAGTCAGACAAAAAAAAAGAGAAATCACTTGTCAAATTTAGATGGTAATTCCGATGCTTTTTTCTCACTAGTTTTTCTTTTTCTTCTCTAACAATTGAATTTTTCATCGCTCGCAAATAGACTGTTTGTCTTGATGCTCTGACGTTTCCACTCTCTTCCCAATTACTAACCTGAAAAAAAAAAAAAACTCTAATAAGTCAATATATTTCTTCTCTCTCTTTTTGCTCTTGATTTTTATTTGTCAAGAAGATTCTATATCTTATTCTCAATTTTCTTATATGTATATATATACACATCATATATATATTGCCTGTATATCACGTTTTATTTAATTCTGACGTTTTTCTTTCTCACAATCATCATTCTCTCTTCTATCTCGTTTACATATTATTTTTTCTTTAGCGCCATTTCGCCTGGCGTCCACGCGCACCATCACATAACGATATTCGAGAGAGACTGGCTCTCGAATAAAAAGAAAAACAAGTAAAAATAATTTTAAAAAACATATAGTAATAATAATAATAGTGAAGTGAACAATTTTTCCCCCTCCTTTTATGAATTTTAACAAGAACAAAAACGTACAAGTGATTTAAAAAAAAAATTTATAAATATAATCTTGTAGATTTTAATGAATAAAATCAAAGGGAAGAAAGTATATATATATATAATAAAAAAAATGTGGGAGATGTACTTGATAAATTATTATTACTATTACTATTATACGAATAAAATGAATTTAAAAATGTATAATGCAAGAGTTTATAAAATTTCAATTATTGTAAATATATTATTATTATTGACGTTGAACAAAAAAAAAAAATACCAAAAAATATATATATTATATATTTTAACGATTTCTTCCTTCGTTAGAGCGCTCTTTAACTTTATTACTCACTATTATACCGATGAAAGTAAAATAATACTGATTTTAAAACTATAAAAGATAATTAAATTAATAGTTACCGAGATATAACGTGGAGAGATACGATAGAAATTGCAAACGGGGTGATTTTTCCATGAAAACGTCCGTACAAGCAGGGTCATTTTACTTTAACATCACTTGGAAAATATTTTAATGTTATGCAAAATTATTAAAATAGTTGTATGCAAAAATTTGTACTCACTGTATTTCTATAGAGACGTCTGCATTCGACAAAAACCCGGGAACAACTGACAATTGACGTAGAAAAGTCCAATAAGCCTAGGGCTATCGATAATTTTTAATTGCTTTTCGATATCTCTGACGTGTACTGATAAGATAGCAAGCGTGGGAAAATCAATAATTTCGACCACGTCAGTCAGTTCTTCCCGGGTTTTTGGAGAGTACAGACGTGTTGAGTTGACAATTTTTTCATATTACTATTTTTCTGAATTTCGCACACCCCTTATGCGAAAGTTTACTTTATCAAAACTACCGCTATGTATAGGGGTGTGCTCTATGGTTTAACCATTTATTTTTTTTTAA